>CAUYQV010058967.1:0-27876 GCA_963574575.1 Galagoides demidoff | reverse complement strand
TTGCTTAACAACAGACCCCTTGCACAACCCACTCCCTGCTCAGAATGCTCGGAATTTCTGTTGCTTAAACAGACCAGTGACCTTACCCCCTGCCCTTCCCCTGATCAGAATCTCCCTTGTTCAAACAATCACCGACCCCCACACCCATCTGTTTGTGGTTTTCAGCTTTAAAAGAAGCCTGTAACAGCCGTTTGGGGTCCTTCTTCCCGAGCAGCTGAGGGACCCTGAGGCGTCAGCAATAAACTCGCCTTTTGCTTTTGCATCGACCCAAGTCTGGTGACTGTTCCTTGGGGGCGGCTATCGTGGCTGGACCCCATTTTGGGTCCAACAACAGCAACCTCCAAATCTTGGGCTTAAGCGATTCTCTTGCCTCAGCCTCCCAAGTAGCTGGGACTACAGGCACCTGCCACAATGCCTGGCTATTTTTTGGTTGTAGTTGTCATTGCTGTTTGGCAGGCCTGGGCTGGATTCGAACTGACCAGCTCCAGTGTATGTGGCTGGTGCCCTAGCCACTGAGCTACAGGCACTGAGCCATATTATGTGTTTTTCTTAACACTGTTCACAGTTCATGCTATAGCAATCTAGCTCCGTCCCATCTATGCTGCTAAAACTTCTATCCTGAAAATTACCAATGCCTCTGGGAATTAGGGATTGCAGTTCCTATCTGCCTTGAAAAGGATAAAAAAACACATACCAAATATTTAGCTATTAATTCATTCAGGTTTAGTTATCAAGCATATTTGGATTAGAATATGTTATTTTCCATTTATTTTGTACTTGTCAACACCTGGCCATGGTAATGTTTTAGTTCCTAAATATTACTCACCTCTGTAACCCTTAGCAAAAAAGCAGTGACCCGGTAATAATTAACATCTCTGCTGCAGAGGCTGGGTTTTAGGAGGAAACATGCCAGTGAGCTGGGGCCATCCCCTCTGACAGTGTAAGGTAAGTCACCAGTAAGGTGTCTACTCTGCTCTAATGGGCTGGAGCCAGGGTATGGCTGAGTCAGAAATGATTGGACGTCCCATGTGCCGGTGATCCCAGAACCCAATCTGGCCCCCTTGGCAACCCAAGGACAGGTGTGAAGTCAGCCATGGTCCGGAGGGCTAACTCCTGCGGCGTCCCCTCTGTACCACAGCAATGGGTGGCAGGAAACCCTGCCTGTGCCAAGGGGCTGTGAATCCACAGGACATGTGTTCATTTCATTCAATACACAGGCTTGAAAAATCCCAGCCCAGCTCATTGTGTTCATCTTAAGAGCCATTTGCAGCAGCCAACAACTTTTTAATTGCCAGAACACAGAGACTAGCTTCAGCCTTTACTGTAAGACTCTGCAGCTCCTGAGAGCGATTCATCCCTTCCTTCTTCCAGTAACTTCCAGACCTTCCCTTTCTCTGGCTTCTCTTTCTCTGCCTCCTTAATGATGTTTTCCTCTACACCCAGCCCCATAAATAATGTTTAGCAGGGAACCATCCCCCCTGCACCACCATGAAGGTCATTGGCTGCGTTATGTTAAATGAGATGACTTCTAAAGCTCTGGGCATTTCAGCCCACATGGGGAGTAGCCCACTGGCACTCCTCTTCAGTTGTCTCCAAGGATCCCACAGTGGGAAGTTTTAAAACTAGACGTTTTTATCTTTCTTCCTTCTGCTAAAACCTGTATTCTGCGTTACCTAATTCAATGAACTGGCTTCCTTTCATTAACCAGTCAGCTCCTCCTCCTTCCAAACTAATCAAAGCGCATTCCTCACTGACCCGACCTCTGGAACGGCCTCAAATCCAATCCTTCTCTCCACTGCCTCGGTCAGGGCTTTACTCCTTACTGTGTTCTCCCCGCTTGAAGTCTCTTTATTCACACTTCTTTTATGACTACTGATATTCCCGTTGACGGGCAATCTGCAGACGTTTGTGATTTTTCCTTACTAGAGTGCCTTGGATAGAGAAATCTCTCTCTCCCCACCATTATCCCCTGTGGTAATACTGTGCTTTACACACAATAAGTGCTTAATAAATAGACTTTGGCAATAGAGAATGGCTTATCTTAAAATGACACACTTATTTCCCCAAAGCACAGCTCACTAGATAATTAAATATTTACTCTAACTTCTCCTGCCCCAATTAATGTTATATGTACCCACAGACCGTACACTCTGACCCGCACACACAGGGTATGCCCTTGGCTTCCTTTAACTCCATCTTCCAGCAAACTCAAAGAGAGGATCAATCTCCCAAATAATTAAAACATAAATTGGGTCATATTTTTGTTCCTGTTCCTCCTTGAGTAAAATGCCACAATGCTTAGTAACAAATGAGAAATTATTTGCAAATCTATATCCTCCAAATGCCACCCAACACGGGTCATGCATCTTTCTTTCTTGCATTTTGATCCTATTGCTGTGACTTTGTGTGGTAATTATATTACAAAGCTATTATTTGATGAAATGAAAATGGCAAGACAATTTAAATGCTTGTCTAAAAAGACTCTGTTAGAATGCAATTATGAGTGAAATTACAATGGCAAAATAATTGAAATGCAAGTCCGGAAGGCACAGTTATGAAACTATTAAAATGCTTCTGTTGGGGACTCACAGCATTGAGTGAAAACTATACACTCCTGGGGACAGATTTTTAATTCACTAAAGCAGGCAACATTTATGGGCAGATGAAAATGTCTGTGCTCCAATTGTTCTGAAGCATTATCTACACTTCTGAATGCCACCTGGGGGTGTGTAACATCATCAGGGTTTCTGGGTCTGGAGGATAGACTGATAAGGGAAGCATATGTAATACTGTGCTTTTATTCAGCACCAGGAAGATAAAGGCACAAGGGCAAGTGTGGCTGAGATTTTTCTCTAATGTTTCCAATAGAAAAATCTAGGATCATAACATCAAAAGATTTTTATTCTCAATGTAAGCCTCCAATGATTAAATACGTGTGCGTATATATTTCTAAGGCTGTATCTTCTTTAGCAAAATCTTGATAAATATTTTGACATACAGTCTTCTAGTGCATTAACTTGCTCACCAAAGGGGGGGGGAATCAAAATACAGTACCAGATACAGAACAGATCTACAGAAACGATCAATTTGATGGATGACTAAGGACCCTTCTCTGAAGCATGGTGATGTCTGCCATTATGATAGCCAAACACACAAATGGTTCTACCAGCAAAAATATGCAAAATATGCCCTTGACCTCCACGTTTTACCCTTCACAATCTGCTTTCATGGATCCATTTCTTTCAGCTAAGCATAAAGAAACAAATATTAAGCTGGGAATGCATCGTATAAAATAAACAAGTATTGAAGGAATAACAAGATGTAAATACTTTCCTCATTCAAGTTTATCTCTCCTGTGGTGTCACAGACCACGTTAGGAAATGGTGGGTAATTTTAATCACCCCAAACATTTCTCAGCATAAATGATTATGACATTACTGCACAAAGTTACTGGGTTTCCACAAAACTGTATATTTTTGTTTTTCAAGTTTTAGTTTAGAGAATTCCCTTGGATTCACAGACTTCAAAACATATAAAGATTTGATATGCATAAAAATGTGTTCTCTGAGGCAGGATTTGCAAAAGAATTTTGAAAATCCTTCTGATTTTATATGCCAAGTGTTTGAAGTGGACTCTTGCACGGCTGAGGGTATTCCACTGTGAGCCCGTGTCCTGTCTTCTTACTCTATACTTTCCCTTCCACAAATTCAGGGAGTGTTAACTACAGCTACATAAGAATTGAAAACTGAGTGCATGGTAACTTCAAAACAAGATCAAATCTGCTGTCTATATATTTTATAGACAGGTCATATTTTTTTCAACATGTAATTTAAATATGAATATGATGTGAAATAGATTTTAAATCATCTGAGGACAAAGGACAGTATTTGAAAAAGATAAAAAGAAAAGTTGCCTAGGGAAAATTCTCTGAACAAGGCTAATTGAAAGAATGAGCAAACATAAATAGTTTGTAGAAAAAATAAAAATTAGCAGGCTCCTAAAAATATTTAAACCACGTACGTAAAATTTGAAATTGTCAGAGATTTATAGAATAAATTTCTGTATTTAGAAAGGTGTCAAGTAAGTTTTAAATAATAGCTTTATTACATTCCAAGGGCATATCTTTGGCATTTACTAAAGAAGAAACCAATGCAACTATTATAGGGGTGTAAGCTGAAATAGACTCTAACTTATTTTGAAATACGTAAAAAATAAGTTGGATTGATGGTTAGATAGATGATAAAGAAAATATAGCATTAACTACGGAGTCTATGTGCTGGATAAATACAGGTGTTCGCTGAACAATTATTTTGATTCTTTTCCAAAATTTGGTTGGAACAAATGCAGTGCTCCAGATAGGTATTTATTCCCTAGATTGATAACTGTGCTCAACAAATAAGCCAGTGTCCGAATCTCACTGACATGATGCACTCACCGAGCCATCCAGACCCTGAATTTGGGATGCACAGGTCTGTCTCAGCACTGGGTAGCACGAAGCCCACCACAAAGACCTCCACGCCATCTGCCATGAGAGCCATGCCCAGGACAAAGAAAAGGGCCCACTGAAAGCGACCGTGACCACACTCTTGGATTATCAGCTCGTACTGCTGGGCGAGCTCTTCCTCGTCAGCTCTCCTCTCTGATTCCAGGTCCCGCCGGTCCTTGTACTCATCGCCCTTGGGCTGCCCCACCGACACGATGCTGTCCTTCCCTTGGTTCATACTGGGGATGCCCTGATACTCCCCTTCATAGATTTCATCATCTTCATCATGACCCTCAGTGGCTTCACTTGAGCCCTCATCGTCATTGGCTTCCCCATCATAGGTTTCTCCGGGTGGGTAATAGTCATCGTCCTCTTCTTCATCTTGGAACCGACTGTAGGACCTCTGGGTATATTCATCCTGGGCCCGGTCCACAGCTTGATTCACCTTCTTTACTGTCTGTTTCTTTACCTCTCTGGCAATGTCCTTAGCGCCCTTCATCAGTGAAGTCCTATCCTTGTAGGAGTCTTCCATCTTATCTCAACTGATGGCCGACGAGGAGATGGGAATTTTTCACAGGCTCTGTTCAGTGGTGCCCAGACAGCATTATCCACTTTGAGTTTAAAATAGAACTGCAAAAGAAGAAGAACCAAAGGAGATATTTATTATTCCTTTCTATACCTTTTCACCATCTATATCTTGGTTTCTTTTTACTGCCCCAAAGACTAAAACACAGAATTAGCATTCTTTTTCCTTGATCTCACTGTATACATGTACATGGGAACCTAGTAATTCACACTTAGGCAATCCTACCCCAGAGCCCAAACACTTAACCACAAGAGCTACTGGCTTTGAGTGGAAATGGGAGCCTGTGATGGAAGCAGAGAGCTGAACTAGCCAGCTGCAGTGGATGACAGCCCACACGCAGGTGGCACAGGGATCTTCTACAGGGCTGGCTGATACCTAGGGTGCTGGGATTAGGCACAGAGGCTCATCACATACCAACCCTCTTCCCCTTCTAAGCTTGGATCTAATGGAGACGTTCAACACAGGAAACTGACGATGCTGGAATCACCAGTTGATCAGACCATTGTTATTGCTCACACCACACCTTTCTCCCAGTTCAGGTACAATGGGCTGGGCAGGTCTCCTTCCCAGGACAGAGTGGTGTGGAGTTAGGGGAGGCAGTCATGGAGCACTCCACACTGAGCACATTTTTGAGATGAAGACATGGATACTGACCCATCATGCCAGCCTGTCCAACTCTTTGACATCAAATGTTTATCAGTTCAGGACACCTCTTGCCTTCCAACCCTGTGAACTCCCCATAGGCATGAATTCCTGGTCTTCAAGGTGCAGTTCAAAAGCTACCACTTGCATGAAATGATTTTTCATTATTGCTTAACCAAATCACACTATCTAAGCCACTGCAACTGGTTTCTTCCTGGCATTCACTCATGTCTTGCCTATTAGAGTGTAAGTTCCCTGAAAACAGGAACTTAGTAAAATAAAACTACAAAGCAATGATATTATTATTATTATTATTATTATTATTGAGACAGAGCCTTAAGCTGTCCCCTTGGGTAGAGTGCTGTGGCATCACAGCTCATAGCAACCTCCAACTCCTGGGCTCAAGCGAGTCTCCTGCCTCCGCCTCCCAAGTAGCTGGGACCACAGGCGCCCGCCACAATGCCCAGCTATGTTTTGGTTGCAGCCATCATTGTTGTTTGGCAGGCCTGGGCTGAATTCGAACCTGTCACCTTAGGTGTATGTGGCTGGCGCCTTAGCCACTTGAGCCACAGGTGCCCCGAGCCAAAAACAATGATATTAAATGAGGACATAAGCACCATAAGAGGGTCAACTCTTCATCTCCCCTTCCTTTTGTTTGTTTGTTTCTTCTTTTTTGGACAATCTCACATTGTTGCCCAGGCAAGAGTACAGTGGCATCAGCCTAGCTCACAGCAACCTTAGATCCTTGGGTTCAAGCAATCATCCTGCCTCATCTTCCCAAGTAGCTGAAACTACAGGTGCCTACCACAATGCCTGGCTAATTTTTTTATTTTTAGTAGAGATAGGAGTCTCATTCTTGTTTAGACTGGTCTCAAACTCCTAAGCTCAAGGGATCCTCTTGCTTCTGCCTCCCAGACTGCTGGGATTTCAGGCATGAGCCACCTAAGCCTGGCCTGATCTCCCCTTTTTCATGAGGGGTTATGTGGACAGCGGTCTCTGAAGTATTAGTACAATCTGCAGTAGGTAACCTTATTAGATGCTCTGATGAGTACAAGTTCTGTGGTCATCTAAATTTGGGAAGTTTCTGTCTATATATCTCTAGGAGAGTCACAATGCAAGAGCTTTGCTTAAATTTGTTACCAAACCTTTTCTAAACTTTCCTAATAATAGAATTCCCCACCCTCAACATGACACTGATGAGCAATCTTCATCATATACAATGGAAATACTACATTAAGATGAACACTAAAATCCTTTAAAATTGTAATGTCTCTAGTATAAAATACCATAACACTCACTAATTAGAATTAAATGAAGGAAGCTGGATAAAAGGGAGAAAATTTACATTAAAATAATATTTCTAAAATAAAACACAATTTCTTTCAAGTCTATCAAAAACTGAAACTAAGTTTTCCAAATATAATCGCTTATAATTTTTAAACAGACTTGTTACAGAAATAGAGTATTTAGCATATCTGCATATTTTTGAATAATAAGTCTTTCAAAGAGCCTGGAAAGCTTGACTTTAAGTATATTAACATTAGCTCTCTTTTTTTAATGCAGTTTTGACACAGTTCATTTACTCTCTGAAGAATGGATCTACTAAGCAAGGGTAAACTTGACCTCAGCAATTGTCCAAATCTCCACAAACTCCAGATTAGCTAAATAGAAAGGCCTTACCCAAATAACAAGCCCATGCACCTGTATGAACTTTTCTGAAGGTCCTAGACCTCCTGGCAGAAGGAATATTCTCAGGTGAGTCAAAGTGAGCAGTAGCCTCCTTTGAAAAAATAATCTGAATTCAATTCAGTACAGCAATTTTCTTTCTGATTACAAAACTAAAACATGCTTATCTGAGAAATAATTGGACCAATTCATAGCAATGAGGATGACTACTAGCAAAAACAAACAAGTAGAAAATAAAAGTGGAGCCTGTGTACCTACTGTTGGTGAGAATATAAAATGGTACCTCTGTGGAAGACATTACGGTGATTGCAAAAAAAATAAAAACAGAATTACAACATGATCCACCAATTCCACCTCTGGTTATCAACACAAGAAATCAGGAGCAGGTTCTCCAAATATTTGTACATCTATGTTCATAGCAGCATTATACACAGTAGCTAAAACACAGAAGCAACACAAGTGTCCATCAAACAATGAGTGGATGAGAAAATGTAATACACATGGTACAGTGAAATATTATTCACCCTCAAAGGAGAATATTCTGACACATGCTACAACATGGATTAATCTTGAGGTCATTATGCTAGGTGAATTAAAAAGGCAATTCTGTTTGCCAGTCACAAAAAGGCAAATACTGCAAGATTCTATCTATATAAAATCCCCAAAGTAGTCAAAATCATAGAGACAGAATGCAGAGTGGTAGTTTCCAGGGTCAGGGAGAAGGGGGAAATGCAGAGTTCTTGTTTATTGGATAAAGTATTTCAGTTTAACAGATGAAAAGAGTGAGGGAGATGGATGGTAGTGATGGCTGCACAAAATTGTGAATATATTTAATACCACTGAAAGTACATTTAAAAATGGTTAAGTGGTAAATTTTATGCTATATGTGTCTTATAACAATTTTAAAAATGGAAAAAGAGTAATAATCAGAAAATTCAAAAAGTCATAAATAATAAAATAAAAACCATATGTATTATCTACACTGCCCAGAGATGCCCACTCTTTAACAATCAGCAGTTTTATATCTAATATTTAGACTATGAAGATGCATGAGCACATGCTTAGCTTAGAACATACTGCACATTTAGAGGGAAAGCCCTTCTCTGAATATTCTATTATCTCTAACTATTTGGGGGTTAATATTCTCACTTGTTAGGTTAGCGACTATCTCAAATGGGGCAGGACTATAATAATCTTGGCTGTAAGCACATCTTCTTCAGTAATGGTGGTTCTCAAAGTGTGGTCTGGGGATTCCCAGAAAACCCCCAAGACCGTTCAAGAAATCTGTGAGGTGAAGACAATTTTCACAACAATAGAAAGATGTTATTCAATTTTTTCATTCTCATGAGTGTACAGTGGCATTTTCAGAGCCTACATGATAAATAATGACATCATTGCTCTGAGGATTAACAAAATGTGCACTTATAGATTCTTTAAAATTTTTTTTTAATTGACACATTATAATTGTACATATTTATGGGATATAACTTGATATATTGACACATACATACATTATATAATGATCAAATCAATGTAAGCGTATCCATCATCTAATGCACTTAGCATTTCATTATGATGAGATCAAAAACCTCTCTTTTAGCTATTTTAAAATATATAATACCTTATTGTTATACTTGTAGATTCTTGTGTTTTAAAAAGTTTGTTGGTTTTAGTTTCTAAATTCATAAATATCGACAGATATAACCCACTGAAAGGAAAGCTTTTTTGTCATTAATAATTTTTAAGAGTAAAAAATGAATCCTGAGACAAGAGCACAAAATTCCAAATCACTCTTCTGTAGGAGTCTTTTCCTGCTGGGACCCTGAATTGTGAAGGCTTCCCTATAGAGGTTTTTGTTATTGTCTGGGTTATTTTCCTTTAGGGTTTTAAGTTTGCATCTGCTAGAGGTTTGTAGGAGTTTATAAACTTCTGAGCTAGTTTTATGATCAGTGGCTCAGTTCTAGATTTCCACATTGTGCCAAAATGATGGTAGGCTCAGGGTTTGCATCACAGATGGGTGACATTTCCCAGCCTGTCCACTGTGCACAGTTGTGGACTGTCTCTTTTTCCAGGTGGGGATGGGCAGTGTGTTCCTGGTTCTCAGCTTGCCTGCTGACCATGTCCTGGTCATACCTTGGACAGTGTCAGTGCCCACACACTCCTACCCTCTCTTATGTCTTCCTTTCCCTTTCTGGCATCTGAAGATTTCTATTTCTTTCTTTTGACCTCAGCTATTTATTATGTGAACAATATTTTTATACACCATCCATGCATGTAGAATATAATGTAGAGTGGAGGACAGAGGACTTAGCATTTGCTCCATCTACCATCTTGACCCAGAGTTTGACATTTTTGTAAACTGTTTTATGCATATCTTTATATTGAAATTTTTCTCATTTAAAAAAATATTTTTTCACCATTTGTATTTATGGTATGCTGTAGTTCATTCAACCTGTCTCCTGTCATTGACCATTTGTTTGCCTTATTTGGGGAGTCTACTGAGAATTTTTGAGGGCAAAAGGAAGATCTAGTTATAATACATTTAATATATAATATGTGTCCTTTCAGAAAGGTTGTGTCAATTTATAGCTTCCAGAAGCATGTAGGAAAGCCATTATTTCCTTATGTTCTCACCTATGTTGGAAATCAGAGGTGGAAACTAGTGGAAAAAAATGATCTTTATGATTATAAGTTGCGTCTGATTACTGATGAAATCGAACATTTCTTGTGAAATCTTTTATCCTTTGTCCATTTTTTAATTGAAGTTGTGGTGGATTGAAGGGGGGGCTCCAGAAAGATGTACTAACCCTAAAACCTGTTGAACGTGGCCTTATTTTGAAAAAGATGTAATTATGTTAAAGATTTTTTTTTTTTTAAGAGAGAGTCTCACTCTGTCAACCTGGGTAGAGTGCCATGACATCATAACTCACAGCAACCTCTAACTTCTGGGCTCAAGTGATTCTCTGGCCTCAGCCCCTAAGTAGCTGGGACTACAGGTGCCTGACACAATGCCTGGCTGTTTTTTCTATTTTTAGTAGAGATGGGGTCTTGGCCCTTGCTCAGGTGAGCCTCCTGCCTCAGCCTCCCAGATGGAAGAATTACAGTGTGTGAACCACTGAGCCAGGCCTATGTTAAGGTTCTTGAGATGAAATCATCCTGGAGTATACAAGGGGGCCCCAAATCCAATGACAAGTCTTCTTACCAGAGACAAAGAAGAGAAAAAACAGATATAGAGGAGATGACGAAGATGAAGGTAGAGATTAGTGGTACACAGCCACAAGCCAAGGAACACTTGGATTCAGCAGATGCTGGAAGAGGTTCCTTGGATAGAGTATGGCTCTGCTAACACCCTGATTTTGAACTTCTGGCCTCCAGAACTGTGAGAGAGTAAATTTCTATATTTTAAGTCACCTAGTTCATTAGGATTGTACTAGGTGTGTAAATCAATTCCAGAACTAAAAGTGTTAAAATAGTTATTTCATCCAGAAATAGAATGCATCTATTATCTAAGCTTTCCTTCATGGCACTCGGTGAAATGTAGCTGTTTCCCTCTTACTATGTCAGTTATTTAATGAACAAGATGCATACGTGCATACATAAACATTTTTAAAAATTTTGTATTTATTTTGTATTTTCCTATTGGTTTCTTGAAACCATGGTGTATCTTCTGGCCACAAACTTTAGTTTCTGCCAGTCCCATTGACCTACCCCAATGACCTACCATTGGGTAGGTCAGGAAATGGCTCCGCCCTCTAGTAAAACATCAGTAACCACAGGAAGCAGCCCCCTGAATTTTATCTGCAGGAAAGAATTCATGAGCTACAGATAATGCATCAGATTACTTGAGGATAATTCAGAAGGGAAGGCTCAGAATCATGCTGATTGTCCTAGCTCAGTTTTCCTCTCCATAGCCTTCTGCAGCCCTGGGCCCTTCTCCTGCAAAGTTGTTCCTGCAAGCAGGCTCAGAGAGTACCTTCAGTGGAGCCCAGGAAAAGCACGGAGCTCCTGATTACCAGGAGTTACCAGTAGTTACCAGGATCCCATCACCCTTTGGGGAAGCCCAAGGAGCATCAGAACAAGCTGCATTATAAATCATAAGCAGTTATAAAACCAACCGTCATATACAATTCCCACTCTGAAATAATAGTGAGACATTCTCATCACCAAATGACAAAGGCTTTCTAGCAGATTGTCTTAATGGATCCAGCATTAAATGGACACTGCTGGATTTGAAAGGGACCACCTGTGAATGGGACAGTGTCCACTCAAAGCGAATATGGTTGTTTCTGCTTCTCCCTCTGGGACAAATGAATCATGTGAAGGAAACTCAAAGAGAAACAAAGCCAGGAAGAAGGACAAAATCTTCCTTTAACAATTCTGCTTATCTCTCCTGGGATGAAAAGATCGGATCACTCATTCAGCAAATATTTATTCAGCACCTACTATGGTATGCCGGGCATCTTTTTGGGAGCTAAAGATCAGAGATTGAACAAAATACACAAACTCCCTGATTGTATGGAGCCTTCTTTCTAGAGGCAAGACAGATAACAAAACAAAGATGTGTGATTCTGTGCAGCAGTGTGTGCTACAAGCAAAAATAAGGCAGGGGAAGGGGTTACAGCATCTCTGCCTCACAGCACATTCACTATAACAGAAATGTTGTATATCTGCGCTGCCCAATAAAATGGGGCAATTTAAATCTAAATGACCACATATGGCCAGTAGCTACCCTATTGGATGATGTGTAGTTAGCAAATGCAGGAGATGCTGCTATCTTAGGAAGAGTTGTCAAAGTAGGAGACTCTGAGCAGGGGAAATGTAAAGAGAAGCCTGATTAAGGCCAGAACTAGGTTGGTAACAGGGGCCCAGAGCTTTCCAGACACAGGGAACGACCAGAGCAAAGGCCCCTGAGTGGAGAATGGCAAGGAGGCAGGTGGCTGAACAGAGTTGGGGAGATGGCTCCAAGGAAGTGGCTGGGACAGATCCCTGAGGCTTTGAGGGCCACAGTGAGGGCCTTGGGTTTTAGTCTAAGTGAGATGGGTTTAGAGTAGGGGAGTGACAAGCTTAGTGAAGTACAGAAGAAGTTCTATAAAGACCCATCTAAACATTGCTGATGCCTTCTTTTCTTTCACTAGATCTCATTAGCCTTATTATTATTATTATTATTATTATTTTTTTTTTTTTTTGCAGTTTTTGGCTGGGCTGGGTTTGAACCCACCACCTCCAGTATATGGGATTGTAGCCCTACTCCTCTGAGCCACAGGCACCGCCCAGATCTCATTAGCTTTGCTCTTTCACATTTGTTACCCTTTTTATTTGGACAATAATCATCTTATAACGAACACAGCAGCTTCAAAATAAAGGCATTTTTTAATGTCTTTAAAGATAAGTCGAGGCAGCAGGGGGCCAGTCTGAGGGAAAGTTCCTTAGTGTAGACAGAGCAATCAAAGAGAAAACTCAGTCTCTTATGAGCACCTGGGAGGTGCTTACAAGTATTGTGACCATCCGCCCTTCCTCACTTCCCCTTATAAGTCTAGGTCCCCTTTCCTCTGCTTGCCCATCATTGGAAGTAGAGGACAAAGAAAGGGATTTAGACAATCTACAAACTAGATTCACGAATCTTGCATCTTTACAAGTTGGTTAATAGAGCCAGTTAAATACCAATATTGAGTCCAAAGAGGCAAGTGTCCTTAGACCCGTAGATGGAAATCTAAAAGCAGTCCCATCAGACGTCCACTACCTCAGTGGAGCAGACACACAGGTGTTAAATTTCTACAGGAACTCTACAACATCCTTTGAGGAAACAGGTGTCCCAGACATACAATTAATAAAATGACCTACATTATTAGACATAAATAGGGATTTGTTTATCAATCAGACACACGCCTGGGTCCAGCACTGCCTTGTCATCAACTAGCTTTTCAACACTAGAGCAAAATGGGAAACAGCAGTGCTATTGTGAAGCTGGAATAGCATCAAAAAGCAAAACTTGTGTGTGGCCCCTACTCTGTAAATGCCAGATTGTGTGGATTTAAAGAAGAAGAAGAGACTGTCATTTAGAAATAGAATTCATCACTCAGCAGTGGTAATGCTGGCAATTTCCTTTTTTGAAAGGAAGAATGACTGTTCCACATTAGCTGGCCGTGCCCTTCTCTAGCCCCAGAGCACAGGCTGGGAGTCCCAAGGCAGCCGCCCACTCGCTGTTTCCGGAAAGGCTCACCCATCGTGTTTACTGCCATCGCTGAGCTGCACACCCTGGGGTGCAGCCTGCACAGGAAAGCTCCAAGGAGAATGTCTACTCATCTGCCAGTCTTTCTGAGGGAATCAGGACAATGTGATTAGCATACTCGCAGAGTTCTAATGCAGTTTCAGGGCAGAGCCGGATTTATCAAGTCTGCCTCATTCCTATTACATTGATAAAAGCAAAGCACCCCCTCCCCCACACGCACACACAGGAAACTCCCATAGATGTCAACAACGGGGGAATCAGAGCCCTCAGCGTCTGAGCTGCACTCCCTACACTGCCTGGAAATGACAGATTTTCTCTTTCTGCCTTGTCTATGTTCTACTTAGTAAATCTGCTCCTTTGCAAGGTTCCTGGGGCGGTAGCTATGGGAGCAGCTGCCTCTGTTTACTCCAGCGCCTCCTAAGCCTGTGTGGATACCCACCCCCAGGGCATTCTCCCCAGGGATGCTGCACTCTTTGTTTCCTTGCTTGTGGCCTCCAGAAGGGAGGTGCCAGAGCCTTCCTGAGCGCCTCACCAACACTCTGTGGCTAAATGAGCGTGCAGCTTTCAGGCTAAGGTGTTTTAGTGCTGTGCAGGTCCCCCAGGAGCCCTCTGTCAAAGAGAAGACCTGGAGCACTCGGGGATTCAGCCTTCTGTGATCTGTCCAGGGTCCTGTGGACACATCGCCAGAGAGGGAATGGGTGGAGAGCAACAGGTGTCTCCTCTGCTCTTTTCCGATAAAACCATCTCCTTTATTGTCACTGGGGGATAGACTTGCTAAACTACTTCATACCCAGTATATAAATAAATAGTTGAGGAATTCCTAAAATACTTCTTCCTTCTCAGAGGTATTTCTCTTTTAATTCTTTAGTCTAAGGAAATGTGCAGATTGCAGAATTTCAAGGTGGGCGTCTAAGTTAGATATTGGGGGACAGGAGGAACTTCTTGGTTTGAATCCTCCCAAATGGGGTTACTACCTATCCACTGGTGCATGAGAACTGATGTGGCCCCAAGGCAACAGTCACAAGAGATGTCAGAGTTCATCCATCTGCCCATCAGCTATAGGTTCTGTAGGGAAGGAGCCCTGCTTTGGGTTATCTCATATTCTTAGTACCCAAGGTAATGTTGGACAGTCATTCATTCACTTATTCAATGTGCTGTTATTTTGTATCTGCCACACAGTAGGGTACAGACTGTCCCTGGACTCTGTGCATACAGGAATTAACTGTATAGGCCCCCAATATCAAGGGATTTTCTACTTAGCGAGACCATCAGCAAACATCAGTTGCCTCACAACAGGGTCAGAGCTATGTGCTGGCACATAGTATTACAGATGTTATGGATACAGTGGAGTCTAAAGTGAGCTGGCCAAGCAACAGGTGGACAAGAAGAGTCATCCACTGACCGAACATTTGTTTATTAAAGGACACAGTAGGAATTCTGTGGGTGTAGACATAGATACAGGTTGAAATTTTATAAAACCACACACCTATACTGAGAGCCTTTTGCACACCTGAATTAGTGTTAGATGCGGAACAAACAAAAGTAAACACAGAACCAGTTTTGTTGGGGGCCAGCAGTAGGACTCAATCTTGACCATATTCTCTAAAATTAAAGATTTCTCTTTCCTCATTAGCTTTTTGGAGTCTGAACTCCCTGACATTGTTCCCCACCACACATCAGCACCCCGGAAGAAGCTATAAAAGCACTTTTGTGATTGATGGAAATACGTGATTGACATCGGGGCACATGCAACATTGTTTCCTGAAATTCATTCCAAGGAGTATTTGAAAAGTAGTCCTAAAAAGGAGGCTAGATGGCCAAGTATGTTGAGGAAACACTTGTCACTTTTTCACCACCTCCCCGGAGCCATCATCACTTGTCACCTGAGCTCTGCAAGGACCTCCTGACTAGTGTCCCTGGGTCTACCTTTCCCCCTGAGGGTCTCTGCTATGTCCACATAGCAGCCCAAGAAATCCTTTCCAAAGCTATGGCAGAAAACACCACTCCCTACTAAAAGCCGTCCAGGACTTCATTCCCATCACCTTGTCCCCACCTCCTCATATAGCTCTTATTTGTTCACTGACTCTTCTCAGAAACCACGAATTCCCTGAGGAAAGGAACTTTTCCTATTTTGTTCTCAGCTAAATTCCAGCACCTGGAAGAATGCCAGACACGTTTTTAAATTATTTGCTAAACAAATGACAAAACACTAAATAAAGCAAAGTTAATTTTCTTTTCAGGCCTCCTCAGAATCTCTGGATGTGCTAATGAGGAATGTGACCTTCCAAGAAAGGGAAAGGGAGGTATCACGCTTCCCTGACTAAGCCTCTCAGAACTAGTGTTGGGAACCCGCATTAGGGGTCACACACATCGGGGATGAAAGCATTTTTCTGGTGTTGCCAACAGGGGGTTTACTCGTGACTCACACAACACAGGAAGAAGCAGGACAAACACTACCACCTCACAGTACCGTCCCAGGAAAGCAAATTAACTTCGATGTTTCCCAGTCTAATTGTGGGGAGGCGAATGAGTCTGATGCTATCACTGGGTAGTAAACTGTTTCTGCCGTGGCCAGCACAGTCCGGAGAGAGATGCTCGCCTTTGCCTTCCGGTCTCCAGCAGCAGCCACGGAATCTAATTATAACAGTCCCATAGGTCACTCTCTAAATGGAAAGACACTGCTGAAAATATTCAGGGGGGAGGGAGAGAAGGACAAAATACAGTTCCTTGCTGGAAAAGTACCTCACTTTACCCTCTTTTGATCGATCTCTCTTGCACGATTCACACGAAGTAATTTAAAATATCCGTCATTAACAGGCACCTTTGCCAGAACCACAAGGAAATCATATGTGGTTCTTTAAAAAAGACATGAGAGAAAGAAAAAAGAAAGGAAGGGAAGGGAAGGGAAAGGAAAGGAAGAGAAGGGAAGGGATAGGGGAAGAGAGGGAGGGAGGGGGTAAGGAAGAATTAGTGAAGAAACTTATCAATCAAAGGGTTATTAAAAATATAACCCCCAGGCCACTGGTGTCATCAGTCTGACACACAGTCCCTGAGAGCCTGTAGCTGGCAGACCCCGTGCAGCAGGAAACGGGCAGGGTAGGGAGACCAACTTGGAGACAGCACAGCCTGTGTCCTCAGAAAGTCGCTTTCAGGCAGGCCTCCCCCCCCCCGCAGAGCTACCTGGAATATACCCAGCATGCCGTGGGGTGCTGGGCACACAAGGGGGTGAGGGGTGGAGTCATTCCGCACACCTGCTAGGAGGCTCTACTTATAGTTGCTTCTTTTTAAACAAATGCCAGTAGGTTTGTGAACCAGACTTTGAAAGACTCACTGCTATGAAATTGATCAGTGACTTGGGCTGTGACAGAATGTTTGAGACATCTGGACTTGGAGGACCAGCCCCACAAGTCTGAACAGGAACAAAACAAAAGAAAATTAAAAAGTAAGTGGTTGTTTTCCTCCTGGCTGGAAATGGTTTCATCTATTTCAAATTGAATTACTAAGTGAGAGCTTTCGGTCCTAATGATTTAAAAGATCCTAAAAGGTTCTCTAAATGTAAGAAGAGTCAATCAGATCTGTTTGCTTCCTCGCATCCCGCCCTGCCCCTGGAAATGTTTCCTTACCTGGTGCCTAATACAGAAACTACAGCACAGGCAATATCCAACTCCTAGCCCTTGGGTGATCAGAGACATGCACTCATGGGGTGTCACGCACAGAAGCACATTAACAGACGTAATGTCACACACATTATCTCGCTTAATCCTGATAAGTACCTAGGGCAGATCTTGTAGAAAAAGTAATTGAGAAGACGAGATGTACTGGGACTGGCCCAGAGCCACATCGAGCCGGTTCTAGCCAGTGTAAACCCCAGGCTAAGACTTCTGGCTCTGACCCCTGATCTCTTTCAGCTGCCCAGCCATGGGGCATCTCAAATCCTCACGTTCTCAGCACTGCTATGGCAGCAGGCAACACTGTCCCAGCTTTCCGATGTGTTTTATCAATCCTGATTTCAGAATTCAGTTTCTAGTTTTCCACAGGACGTCCATGAGGACGCGAACTGAGAACCATGAGGCAGCACTATGATGTGGGTGCTGACTGGCTGCGAGGCTCACCCACCCTCCAGGGCTGTGATCACAGGTATGCCTCAGTGCAGTTACTATGAGCTGGAGCCTCGGGGACGGCTCTCCATTTTCCAACCCCAAATGTTTACTCCACAAACCCCGAGGGTCTGCTGAATTAGAGAAATAGCCCACTCAGGAATATGCCTTCACTTGAGAGAGCGCCCTGCCTACTAAGTCATGTGCAAATGAAGCAATTCTACCCACGTGGCTTCCTGGCCATGCTGCACATTCATGCCCTGACCTCCTGCATTTTCCAAAGAGACACTGTTCACCATCCAAGCCATCCACTTCCCAGGGAGCCCAACAAATCACACTCTTTATTTCAAGTAAAGAGGGCTGCTTCCGCCCAGGCCAGCCCAACCTACTGACCTCGTCTTAAATTTGATAGCATCTGCAAAAACCCTGTTTCCAAACAAGGTCCTATTCACATGTCCTGGGGGGTGGGACTTTAACATATCTTTCAGGGCCTTCGACATATCTTTTGGGAGGGCACAATTCACCATGTCACACACATCCTACTAGAGAACTGACTGTGTATGAAAGCAGCCCATACTGGCTCGGCGCCTGTGGCTCAATCGGCTAAGGCGCCAGCCACGTACACCTAAGGTGGTGGGTTCGAATCCCCAGCCTGGGCCTGCCAAATGGCCGGGTGTTGTGGCGGGCGCCTGTGGTCCCAGCTACTTGGGAGGCTGAGGCAGGAGACTCGCTTGAGCCCAGGAGTTGGAGGTTGCTATGAGCCATGATGCCATGGCCCTCTACCCAGGGGGATAGCTTGAGGCTCTGTCTCAAAAAAAAAAAAAAAAAAAAAAAGCTAGGCATTGTGGTAGGCGCCAGTATTCCCAGTTACTTGGGAGACAGAGGCAGGTGAATAACTTTAGCCTAGGAGTTGGAGGTTGCTGTTAGCTATAATGCCATAGCACTCTACCCAGGGTGACAGCTCTGTTTAAAAAAAAAAAAAAAAAAAAAAATTTTTTTCCACAGTAAAAATCAAAATTAAAATTTCACCAATTTTCAACTTTATTTTTTCAATGCAATTAAACTTTCAAAATGCCTGATTAACTGAAATAATTGCAGATAACTTCATGTAGTTTTTTTGGTTAAGTTTGCCTAGCATTTCAAAATGGTTATGGAATATTATTTTTAAAATGTAAAAGTGTGCTATACATATTGCCCTTTTCTGTTAGGCTGAGGCCAGTATCTTCCATGGCAAGATACCCAAACTAGGCCCAGAGCCCGTAGCTCAGTGGTTAGGGTGCTGGCCATATACACCAGGGCTGGCAGGTCTGAACCTGGCCAGGGCCTGCCTAACAACGACAACTGCAACAACAACAACAAAAAATATAACCAGGTGTTGTAGTGTACCTGTAGTTCCAGTTACTTGGGAGGCTGAGGCAAGAGAATTGCTTAAACTCAAGAGTTTGAGGTTGCTGTGAGCTGTACTACCGAGGGCAACATAGTGGGATTCTGTCTCAAAAAAAAAAAAAAAAAAAAAAGGGGGGTGGCGCCTGTGGCTCATGAGTAGGGTGCCGGCCCCATGTACTGAGGGCAGTGGGTTCAAACCTGGCCTCGGCCAAACTGCAACAAAAAATAGCAGGCACTGTAGTCCCAGCTACTCAGGAGGCTGAGGCAAGAGAATTGCCTAAAGCCCAAGAGCTGGAGGTTGCTGTGAGTTCACTCTACCTAGGGTGACAAAATGAAACTCTGTCTCTTATTTACTGAATAAAATATATCTTTAAATCAATAGGCACTTGATTAATTTCCCTGAAATTATCAACATAGTTACCAAAATCTTCCAGGATTTTGTGAACTGTCATGTTTAGTTATAAAAAAAGAAATACAAAGGACTGAAACAGATAGCCAGTGACAATATAAAACTCTGAGATTAAAATACCATTTTTCAACCAACAGATTGGCAAAGATTAAAACATTTGATGACACTGTTTATAAAGATTCAAGAGGCTTGGTGCCAGCTGTACAGTGGTTACAGCGCTAGCCACATACATCGAAGCTTTTGGGTTCAAACCTGGCTCGGGCCTGCTAAATGACAACCACAAGAAGAAATAGCCGGGCCTTGTGTGGGGTGCCTATAGTCCCAGCTACTTGGGAGGCTGAGGCAAGAGAATAACTAAGAGTTTGAAATTGCTGTGAACTGTGACGTCATAGCACTTTATTGAGGGTGACATAGTGAGACTGTCTCAAAAAAAAAAAATTCAAGGAAATAGGCACTCTCACCTATTATGTTTTTATGTTTTAACTTTTTTTTTTTTTGTTTTGTTTTTTGAGACAGAACCTCAAGCTATCCCCCTGGGTAGAGTGCCATGGCATCACAGCTCATGGCAACCTCCAACTCCTGGGCTCAAGGGAGTCTCCTGCCTCTGCCTCCCAAGTAGCTGGGACCATAGGCGCCAGCCACAACACCTGGCTGTTTTCGTTTTTGTCGCAACCGTCATTGTTGTTTGGCGGGTCCGGGCTGGGGATTCGAACCCGCCACCTTAGGTGTACGTGGCTGGTGCCTTAGCCAATTGAGCCACAGGCGCCAAGCCTTAACTTTGTTTTCTTATAAGAGTTTTATAGTTTCAGGTTTTACATTTTTCTGGAAAAAATTCAAGTAGAAGTCATTAAATGATATGTGAATACTCAGTTTTCTTTTGCTTAAGTAGAAGAGAATACAACTACGTAGGCTCAGTGCTTGTAGCTCAGCAGCTAGGATGCCGGCATACACTGGGGCTGGTGGGTTTGAACCCGGCCTGGGCCTCCCAGACAATGGGCCTGTCAACTACAACGACAACAAAAAAAAATAGCCAGGCATTCTGGTGGGCATCTATAGTCTCAAGTACTCAGAAGGCTGAGGCAAGAGAATCTCTTAAGTGTTTGAGGTTGCTGTGAGCTGTGACGCCATGGCACTCAACCGAGGGCCACATACTGGGACTCTGTTTAAAAATAGAACTATATACGCTGAGATGTGTTAAGACTGGGAAAATATCTATGCCTGGTGTGGGATTTGGGATGAAACTCTAAATGTACCTAAATCTGCCATCAAAGCATAGCATCAAAGCACTTCTACTATACTATGTTTTTACAGAAAACAAGAACAAAAACTTCTCCCTTCTCTTGCCTATTAATCAGAGGAGGTTGCAAGCCCCGACTTCCCAAGCAGTGAGCAGTACTGTGAAAATACTACTTTGCACTGCCCTACTGCCTATTAGTGGAGTTGCTATCATCAGGTGACTATTACTCAACTGCCAAATACTAAGTTTTCACACTTGAACTTCCTTTTATTGAACAGAACACTTAGTAACACAAACCTTAAAGTTCATTTTTATAATTTGCCCTGAATTATAGAAATCATAGGGGGAATTGGCTTTAAAAAAAAAAAAAAACACAGTGTAGCACAGTGGTTACAGCAACAGCTACATGCATGAGGCTGGTGGGTTTGAACCTGGTCTGAGCCTGCCAAACGACGACAACTGCCAACAACAAAAAAATAGCCAGGCATTGTGGCTGGTGCCTGTAGTCCCAGCTACTTGGGAGGCTGAGGCAAGAGAATCGCTTAAGTGCAAGAGTTGGAGGTTGCTGGGAGCTGTGTGCCATAGCACTCTACCAAGGGCCACACAGTGAGACTGTCTCAAAAAAAAAAAAAACCACAAAAAACCCCAAATGTACCAGAATTTTGTATACATTTCATATTTTCTCCAGGTATATCTTAATTTATTTTTTTGAGACAGAGCCTCAAGCTGTCGCCCTGGGTAGAGTGCCATGGCATCACGGCTCATAACAACCTCCAACTCCTGGGCTCAAGCAACTCTCCTGCCTGTCTCCCAAGTAGCTGGGACTCTAGACACCTGCCACAATGCCTGGTTATTTTTTGGTTGCAGCTGTCATTGTTGTTTGGTAGGCCCAGGCTGGATTCGAACCTGCAAGCTCATTTGTATGTGGCTGGAGCCTTAGCCGCTTGAGCCACAGGCACCGAGCCCAGGTATATCTTTAGATCCACATCCAAGGAAATCTTTAGAAAACTATATAATTCTATTCATTATAAAATGGGTTTTAATTTCAAACTGGAAATATACTTTCTCTACTAATCATATCCAATGCCTAACTACGTAAGTTCAGATATAGCAATATTTATGAACAAAATGGAGCATGCAATTCCTTTGAAATGCAATGCTCCTAAAATTTTTCTAGATTCAGATTTCATGGTTGCACAATGGCCCTTAAAAAGATTTCCTAACAGACTAAGCCCTGCTTCTTTAGGTACTGCGCACAATGGGTAAATATGTGGAAGTCAAACAGCACAGCACAGCTGGGCATGGCAACTATCGCCTGTGGTCTTCGTCACTTAGGAGGCCGAGTTTGGAGGACAGCTTGAACCCGGGGAGTACTGAGTCCAGGCTGGGCAATGTAATGAAACTCTTATCACTAAAATAAATAAGTAGAAAACTTAACAAATCAATTGTTTTAGGTAAAAATAATCTGTTAAATGTTTGGATTAATGGATGTCAGGAGATGTAACACACCAAGAAGTAGTTACTCATTCTGTTTATTGGTTTGAAAGAAAGGGAATACAAATGACTGGCTAAGTGCTGCGCACTAACATGGAAAAGGTGTATTAAAAAAAAAACCCAGTAAAGCAAATCAAAGTTAATGTAGTTTCAATTGAACAGGATTTTTATGATGTTTAATATACTACACATTTATAAGATAAAAGTCAACAAAGAGTATTTTGTAAATAATTAGTAGAACAAGTGAAAATAAATATCAGAGACCTGAAATTTTTATACTTTAATGAAATAAAACAAAGAAATTTAAACTACTAAATGTAATCTGAGAGGCAGTTAAAAAAAAAACAAACAAAAACAAACCCCCCCCCCAATTTAAGAACACAATCCTTTGAAACATTTAATCAGTCCATTGCAAATAGTTATTACATACCAAAAGCTCTAAAGTGTTAACTAGTTCCACCACAATGCCATGTAAATCTTGACAATTTAGATATCTTGAGATCAACACTTAAGTTCTTTTCTTGATCTCTACAGCTTGGTTTTTAAGTACATACATGCTTTTGTGGATCTGTTCCCCTCGCCACACACATACATTTTCAAGGAGCCAATAACATTTTTTTTCCATCTGTGCCTAAAAATGTTACAATTCAGTTCTAGCACATTGACCCTGATAATGAAAATGTTTTAAGTTAAAGATGGGGACACGGTATCAATCTTATAAAAATATACCAGTATTAACTAAACCTTAAACTCAGAGAGGGCACTTCACATGTGCACAAGACCTTTAGTAAAAATGGCAAGAACCTAGAACAGCCGTTTCCAGGACTTCTCGTGAATTAAGTACTCTCTCCCATACATAAACACAACACACACACACATACATTTTTATACTATTAGTTTTGTTAAATCCAGGCTATCTGGATTGAGTAGATAGGGGCTGGGTTTTTATAGGTTTTGCAACTATAGGGCAGCTACTATAACAATAGCTTAACAACACTGAAAAATTTCAATTAAGTTCACCCTGTTCTTAGAAAGTGTCTAAGTGTAAATGCAAATTCACCTCTTCTTTTAAAGTTAGTTTCTATTAAATCAGATATGGTTTCTGAAGTGGAAGCAATGTTTCAGAGAGCAACTCAAAAAGGAGAGTTGCTAAAGTCTAAATAAGAAATTAAAGTAAAATCAATCAAGATACTTATAACATTTTAGAGGTGGGACAAAAAGGATATTAAGAAAAATGTCTTCTTTCCTCCCCAATCAAAATCAGCCATTCTTCTGCTGTGAAAGAAACTGACATGCATATTTCTCTTTCAAGAGATGTACGATATATTTACCCACTGTGAGGCAGATGTGATAGGGTCAGTTCTTGTTTGCAGGAACCAACATCTAAAAAAGAAAATTTCAGATGGGGAGGGGTGGGAAAGAAGGATTTTCTATTAATGTCATGGAATGCCACTCTAGAGGCAGAACACTCCTAATAATAAAACTCACCATATAATAATTACTTGTGTTTTTTCAAGTTAAGAAAATATTGACAAGATTGGATTTTTTAATCCTTTGACTAACAGGGTAAATAAATTACTTAAAGTTAGGGAATCCCTTTTTGTTCTCCCACCCAATGAAATGGGCCAATTTGTAGGGATATTTGGAAATAAGATTTCCTGCTTAAACTACTTACCTGGTTTAATATATTTATCTGGCCAATAAGAGCAAAAGAAATGTAGCTGTTATGAATACTAATAAAATATAAAAACCAAAACTAAGGCCTTGATATCCCTCCCAACTAACTCCCACTTTAACTCTTCATCACCACCCCCATCTCAGTAATCCCCAAATCCAACATTTTACCATTAAAACCAATTATTTGGAGGAAAAAGACATTTAATTTCATACTTGCTCTAGCCCTTATTCAATGCATAACAATAACAAAAACATTTTTAAGCACATGGAAATGAACCTACTAACCTGATTTTTGGAGCCAAAAATTCTCCACTCTATTTTATCTATGTGCAAAAAGTATTGGTACTTTTCAGTTTATACATTTATTAGTATCTTGTGGCTGGCTTGATAGTATTTTCACTCTTAGGCCTACTATAGAGTCTATAGAACTATCATTAAGTTTTCAGTTAATACCTATGGATTAGAAAATCCTTCTATCACATTCTTATACCATATTATCCTAGGGTTCTTCACCATTTATTTCACCTTTCTAGCATAGTCACTGCATGGCAAATGTATGAAACAGACGTTTATAGTAAATTGGCACAGCAAAGTACCAGTATATATAGGAAGCTGCCAGTTAAGACAGACCTGGAAAACAAACTCATCTAGCTGCTATAGAAACCTTTGCATAGTTGTTACTCCATTTTAACAGGAGTTATGTTCTTGTAAAATGTGCCTCACTTTTACTCCACTTTTTTAAAGTACTTCAGAAGCACACTGAAAACTCAGATCTAGGGGTGGCTGGGTGAAGTAGACAGTAGAATCTGAGTGCCAAATTGCCCCTGAATGGGCAGAAATCTCAGTGAATGTTACTAATGTACCATAGCACACTGTAACCAAATTTGTAAACAGCTGTGGAGTTTCTATGCCCACATTTTGTTAGTGATGTTACTGTGGAGACTGGGGTGGATTAACGGCTTCAGGGTATACATGAATCACTTAAAATATGAATGGTTTTAACTGTACTGAGGTAAAGATAAGTTGCCACTTAATTATATACAGTTACCAATGAAGATTTTTATTCAAGCTTAAAGTAGAAAGTAATTTTAGTTAAGAAAAATGAAGTACCAGATAAATTATAACATATTTAACTCAGAAGTATCAAAACAGGAGTTCTTTGATTCTCTTAAGTGGTGGTCTCTGCAAAACGGAGCTTAAATCTTTTACATACCAATTTGATAAAATGATCTGCTGACCACGATCTATCATCTTCTCTTACTATGGTTTTTGGGAGAATGCATGCTATTTTAAGGCCAAATGTGTTTTTCTTTCTTCTCCCCTTCCCTGACTTTCCCCTTTCTCCCTGCTGTCATCCCCTGCCCCCAAACTATAATGGAAGAATTTGATACCCAAGCCTTTTTTCTTTTCCTTGTGGATTGTAAAGGTGTCTACTCAAGGTAATAATATATTATAGGCTTGGCTAGGTCTAAAGGGGAACTTTAGTATAAGACTTTTTCTTCACCAGAACCTAATTTCAGAGGTATTCCCACTCCTCTCCCCAAAATAACAGCTACAGTCACCCTATTGATCCTCTACTAAAAAAGGGAGGGAATTTCAAGGGAGACTACATTTGTATTCAGCTGTTGTGGGTTTAAAAGCACAATGTGAACATCAGGCTTTTGGCTTATTTTAAATGTGAAATTCTCAAAATTAAAAGTGTTTTTCCATGAAGGAAACCTTTCCTTTAACTAAAAGGGGATGGGAAAGGAAAAGACATCCACAGCACCAGTTTAGAATGAGGTTCGATATGGCAATATCTGAAAAACTGAGAAGGAATATTCTTTAAATTTATATACCTCTATATATGAAAATATTAAGGGCAATTAAGAGAAATGACTATGTGATTTTAATCCCAGTTTAAGTATGTTTTGTAACTTGCTTAATTCTTCTAACAATTTCAATTATACTATAAACTACTAAAGTGGTTATATCTGCCAATTTCTACCGTCTTGCTAGATCACACCAAAATGACTTCCCAAGTTGAGAACAACTTGGAACAAGCTTTATTGGAAACCAACTGACAACTGATTTTTCACGGTATATTTAAAATTCTCTTTTGAATCTTGAATTTAAATTGGACACTGATGTTCTTTCAGGAATAAAACAAAAGGGGAAAACCTTCAAAGTATTATTCTGCACTTCCTGTGTAATGTTCTTCCAAGGACTGTTTCTGACCATGTCTCATGTGGTATTCCAGAAGAGGATCAGTTAAACTGCATATCTAAGTCAGGAAACTGTTTTTAAGCTGGTTTAGATTCCAAATGTATACAAATGAAGTCACTTTAATCCTATAAATACTTCTTAATTTATTTTTAAAAAAATTGTGCTGTTAACCCTTTTACGGGGCAACAAGCTATGTGAAAAGTACAAAACTTTTTGTCAAATGTAATATTGAGAGTGCTTTTGACATAGTTCACTGGTTTATCATCTGGATCAGTATATACTGCGCAACGGGCAAGGCTAGAATCCATGAACCAAGCTGCAAAGATCTCAAGCTAAATAAGGCGGAAAGATTTGGAGAAACAAAAGAAGGAAATTCTTTCCTATCCAATGTATACTCTTCAGACTAATGCACTCTTTCTATCAAGCCTTCTAAACTGTTAAATAAAGTTTTCCAAACAAGCATTTAAACTTCATTACACAGAAGAGCAACAAGAATGGTATCCTGCCAGACAAAAGGCAGGAGGGAAAAAAATATATATACTGAGTTCAATGGGTAAGCCTGAATGTAGCACAGTTCTTCACAACCGATGGGGGATAATTCAACATGGTGTCCAACAACGTTCTAACGACGTGCTTCATCTCAACTGGTTACTATGAAGCAAGGTGTAAATGTTTGGCCCCAATCGGGCTTCAGAAATGGTTCTTTTTTCATGACGAGCATGTCTGTCCAGCTATCAATCATGTTTGTTTGCACCAAATCCCAAGCCATTAAAATACGACTAATTTTAAGTTAAATAGAAGTCGTCTGCTCCGAATTCGCCATCAACTATCCATGCTACTGCATTCCTCTGAATGAAGACAGATGAAATGTGTATGGGGGGGAGGGAGAAGAGGAGAGAGAAAAAAAAGTTATTAGTTAGAAAAAGTTTCAAAATCATGACATTAAAAAATACAGTAAGATTAAGAAGTAATTATTACCAAGGCAAATAATTCATTCTTTCATCATCATGACCATTAAAACAAAGTGTCTACATCATGTTTTAGGCTATGTATGATTACTTTGAATACTGTAGAAATTAAAGGGAATAGTCATATTAGAATATCCTACTTTAAAAATCAACCTTGAGGGTGGTGCCTGTGGCTCAAGGAGTAAGGTGCCAGCCCCATTTACCAGAGGTGGTGGGTTCAAACCCTGCCCTGGCCCAAAACTATAAAAATAAATAAAAAGCAATTATAACAAAAAAAAAAAATCAACCTTGAAGTAGTTACATAGAACAGAAAAATCTTTTTGATAGCTTACAGTATAAAAGAGGAAAGATCTGGCGGGGGGAGTTCTAAGGTAGAACTACGCATTATAACTATGTAGTTGTTAATTCTTCCAGTTGCTCAGTTTGAAACCAACTCTACTCCATTTTAGGGTGGTAATATATAACAGATTGAAATATTATTCACATACTATACAATGTACCTATTTAAAGTGTACAAATCAATGTATTAGTGTATTCACAGGAATTGTTGATGGTTATCAACAATCAATTTTAGAACATTTTTATGACCCCAATTAGCACACACACTTCTCTCTATACTAAAACTACTATATTTCCTTTTTTTTTTTTGAGACGGAGCCTCAAGCTATCCCCCTGGGTAGAGTGCCATGACATCACAGCTCATAGCAACCTCCAACTCCTAGGTTCAAGCGAGTCTCCTGCCTCCGCCTCCCAAGTAGCTGGGACCACAGGCGCCCG
>CAUYQV010058961.1:0-35914 GCA_963574575.1 Galagoides demidoff | reverse complement strand
TGATCAAAACAGCATGGTACTGGCACAAAAACAGAGAGGTAGATGTATGGAACAGAATAGAGAACCAAGAGATGACCCCAGCTTCCTACCATTATTTGATCTTTGATAAGCCAATTAAAAACATTCAGTGGGGAAAAGATTCCCTATTTAACAAATGGTGCTTGGTGAACTGGCTGGCGACCTGTGAAAGACTGAAATTGGACCCACATCTCTCACCATTAACTAAGATAGACTCTCACTGGATTAAAGATTTCAACTTAAGACATGAAACCATAAAAATACTAGAAGAAAGTGCAGGGAAAACATTTGAAAAAATTGTCCTGAGAAAATATTTTATGAGGAGGACCCCCCCAGGCAATTGAAGCAACACCAAAAATATGTTACTGGGGTCTGATCAAACTAAAAAGCTTCTGCACAGCCAGGAACACAGTAAGTAAAGCAAGCAGATAGCCCTCAGAATGGGAGAAGATCTTTGCAGGTTATGTCTCTGACAAAGGGTTTTGATTTGCATTTCTCTGATGATTAAGGATGATGAGCAGTTTTTCATGTGTCTGTAGGCCATGCACCTGTCTTCTTCAGAGCAGTTTCTCTACAAGTCCCTTGCCTATCCTGAGATGGGATCACTTGTTCTTTCCTTGCTAATACATTTGAGTTCTCTGTAGATTCAGGTTATAAACCCTTTGGGTTGCAATAAACATCCTGGTACAAATATCTTTGTTATTAAGTGATTTTTGATCTTCTGGATATATACCTAGTAGAAGAATTGTAGGATCGATATTTGTACCAGGATGTTTATTGCAACCCAATTCATAATTGCTAAGTCATGGAAGAAGCCCAAGTGCCCATTGACCCACAATGGATTAATAATTTGTGGTATATATATACCATGGAATATAATGCATCCTTTAAAAAAGATGAAGACTTTACCTCTTTCATGTTTACATGAATGCAGCTGGAACATGTTCTTCTTAGCAAAGAATCTCAACAATGGAAGAAAAAGTATCCAATGTACTCAGTCCTACTATGAAACCAGTTTATAAACACCCACACTGTCATATGAAAGTTATAACCCAACTATAGCCCAAGAAGAAAGGAAAAGAGAAGAGTGGGGGGGGGGAGGATGGTTGGAGGGAGGGTAATTGGTGGAACCACACCTATGGTGCCTTTTACAAGGGTACTTGTTAAATCTACTAAGTGTGGAATATAAATGTCTTAACAAAATAAGTAAGAAAATGAGGTGAAGGTTATGTTAAACAGTTTGATGGAAGTATTTCAAATTGTATATAAAACCAGCACATTGTACCCTATAATTGCATTAATGTATACTGCTATGATTTAATTAAAAAAAATTCTTTCCATTTCCTATTTAATCTAGCCTAGCCTAGTTTCTGTTATTTGAAACGACAGTCCTAACAAACAGGGTGGACTCCTCTGATTTACACCTTGCCTTTTTTTCTTTTTCAATCCCATTTGCCCAGGCTTCTGCATGAATCTTCTGCGTAAAAGGAACTAGAAACAAGCAGGGCTCAGAATTACTCACCAGCCTCCTCCAGCACCAAACTATCTCTCTGCGCTGACATGGGACAGTGTGTGCTTTGACTTGCTTTTCTTTTATTGATAGATTATTTTCTAGGAGGCTTCCCACGATTCCCACGTTAACATGCCCCCGCTGAGCCCAGAACAACTGCGTCCCTGACAACTTTGAGAGGAGGAGCACATTTTAGGATTAAGTTGTGGTCCTTGGGAACCATGTTTTCTAATTTCTATAGTAAATTCAGAGAGTACAGGGTTTGAGGCAGCCATATCCTATCATCTTCTTGGGCTCAGCATAGTGTAAATTCTTACAAGTGTGTTTAGAGACTGATAGATTGACTGATGATTAAAGAGACAACCTCACATTTCTGATTTTTTGGCAAGGATGTGACTATCTTCTTTTACAAAATAGATCCCCTGTTTTGATAAGATGATAAGAACCCCAATTAAATAATTGCTTACATTGTTCAAATTGCTCTGCTTAATTACTTCTAGAAGTTACTAGAACTTAAGAAGGGAAAAGCTGTGTCTTTTCTCCAGGTGAATCTTTCTACCTGCAGATATGAATGGCATTTAGTTTACAAGAAGGATGTTAATAAACTAGAGCCCATGTCACTAGCCCCAAGATAATGGAGGGAATAAAAAGATGGCTGGGTGCTGTGGCTCATACTTATAATCCCAAGGCTTTGAGAGGCCAAGATAGGAGGCAATGCTTAAGACCAAGGGTTGGAACACTTTTACACTGCTGGTGGGACTGTAAACTAATACAACCATTTTGGAAGGAAGTCTGGAGAAACCTCAAAGAATTCAACCTAGACCTCCTGTTTGATCCTGCAGTCCTGTTACTGGGCATCTATCCAGAAGGAAAAAAAACCCTTTTATAATAAAGACACTTGTACTAGACTGTTCATTGCAGCTCAATTAAAATCGCTAAAATATGGAAACAGCTTAAATGCCCCTTAACCCAGGAATGAATTGGCAAGCTGTGGTATATGTATACCATGGAATACTATTCAGCCATTAAACAAATGGAGATTTTGCAGCATTTGTAGTAACCTGGATGGAGGTGGAACACATTATTCTTAGTGAAGCATCACAGGAATGGAGAAGCATGAATCCTACGTATTCAACTTTGATAGGAGGACAATTAATGACAATTAATGACACAGTGGGGCGGGGATGGGGGAAGAGGAGAGCAGACAGAGAGAGAAGGAGGGAGGAGGTGGGGGAAAAGAAAAGAAAAGAATGACTAATTCTCACATAAATCGGATTTAATTTTGATCAAAGTACATAATTTGAACAATAATTTTTAATTCAACTTGTTAATATGTTCTTTAGGATATTGCATCCTCATTTATAAGTGAAATGTATTTGTAATTTCCCTTTATAATATTTTTTCCAATTTTTATATCAGGTATATCCAGATGAAGTAGAATGAATTTGAAGTATTTCTTCTTTTTGTATTGTCTATAAGATTTGGCATGATCTGTTTTCTGAAATTATCTTCTATTTTTATTTATAAATATTAGTTGTTTATTTTTTGAGACTTTGGAGCAAAAAAAAAAAAAAAAAAAGACCAGGAGTTGGAGACCAGCCTGGGCAACATAGCAAGATCCTGTCTCTAAAAGAAAATAATAAAATAGTGTCTGTTCTGAGCCAAAGACAAACTCTTTTAGTTTTTGGTTGCTTAGTCTCTTGTTATGAAAGCAAGTGGTAGAACATATTGGGTACCACTCCTTGCTCCTTCCTAGAAAACAAAATAAAAATTCTAGAATCTGAGCAACCTGGTCCTTATAAATGTTCTCTCTCTCTCACACACACTTCTGTCCTTCTATCATCTCTTATGTTTAATCAACTGAAGTGAATTAAGAATTTCTGCTCAGCAGGGGAGGCATGGAGTGCTCTAGAAAGAGGCAGGCATGAAAATTAGAACAAGAATCTGTTGGCTTTTTAGGTGTTGAGACCAAGAACTCTTGATCTCAAGATGCAATAGAGGAGAGATGTATCTAGGAATACATGAGAAAACAATAATTGCCTTCTTTGAGTTACAAAGAAAAGGCTGAAGCAGACAGAAGACCTCCCAGAAATCAGCCTTTATGGGTTTTCAAAGTAGTTACCTTGGAAGGATATTAAGAAAATAGGCAGTAGGTGTGGGAGTTGTGTGGGGGAGGGGAGGGACAGGGGAAGTAGAGCTTTAGAGATGCATTAGGACAGAGAAGAGCGATTTGCAGGCTTTTCAGTTCAGTCTGAATAACACCTCATATTTTCTCTGCAAAATAATCAAAGACAAGATTTATGACAGAAGAGGCTCAATCCTTGCTAATATTCTGCAAAGGCTCTGGCCTGGTGATGAAAGTTTCTGTAGCTCCAAAAATGCCAAAGGTGGCCATTCCCAGTTCTCTACATCAAAGCCACCACATAGACACTCAATAAGGAGGACAGATGACTATGTGTTGGTGAGGTCGTGCTTTCCCACCCAGAGAGGAACCAAGAGAGGGGGGTCACTGGCCAGACCAATGTTCACTTTAGCTGCAGAGATGGACAGAGAGTACCTGCAGCTGCATGCAGAGTCCAGGGGCCTGTCACTTAGGATGGACCTAACAACATGGGGGCTTAGAGGAGGCCCAGAGGATCTCCTGAAAGATGACAGACATTGTTATGGGGTACAGGGTTCTGTGGGCTGAATTAGTTCTTTCAGAATCAGCTAGCTATTCCCAAGTAAGAAATCTTGCCTGAGAAAAACAGGATTTCAGCTTTGAAGATAAGCTTCAGTTTCTGTCATCTGTAATATCAGGGTGATAATGTACCTATTCCATGAGGTTGATTGAATGAGACGAGTGAAATGATCTAAATCCCTTAGAATAATACTTGGCACATACAGGTGCTCAATAAATTTTAGGTACTGTGAACATTAATGTCAATATAAGTATTGAATCTTTTCCCCAGGAAGTTGCCTATCAGCCAGGAAAACAGAAATGACTCTTGATTTTTCTTCTTTTTTTTGAGACAGAGCTTCAAGCTGTCCCCCTGGGTAGAGTGCAGTGGCATCACAGCTTATAGCAACCTCCAACTCCTGGGCTCAAGTGAGTCTCCTGCCTCAGCCTCCCAAGTAGCTGGGACTACAGGCACCTGCCACAACACTTGGCTATTTTTTGGTTGCAGCCGTCATTGTTGTTTGTTGGGCCCAGGCTGGATTCGAACCTGCCATCTTAGGTGTATGTGGCTGGCGCCTTAGCCACTTGAGCCACAGGTGCCAAACCAACTTTTGATTTTTCAAACAGAAAAAGTTAACCCAGGGAATTGGTCATACAATTAATGGAAGAGCTGAGAAACCAGGCTGTGGGATGGGACAGTGAGGAATCCTCAGGGTTAGCAACAGTGAAGACTGCTACAGTTTTAGTGTCAGAGGAGCAATAGGAGGGAATTATAGAGGCCTGGGCCATTAAGCTGGATTGAGAAATGTGGCAGGGCTAGGCCTGTCCAGTGGGAGATAGGACAATAATGGAAGGATCCCTGTCTCCAGAGCTAGAGTCACAGGAGAATATCAGCCGCTGGGACTCTTCCTCACTGACACGCATCTAAGGTAATTCAAGACAAGAAGAAATACTCTGATGCCTTCATTCTTCCCGCCCTCTAGTCCTCCACTAGTGTCTTCCTTGGGGTGAACCCACCTGACAGCATGCTGGCAAGGACACCTGGGAAGTATAGTTTTTACCAGGCAGGATAGAGCTGGAAAGGAGAAGGGAATGGGCACAGAGCAAACAAGCAAATGGCCAGCATTGGTTATGAAGGCTGCAATTCTTAAAGGGTGGTAGAGGTGCTCGTTTGTTTTCCTAGCCTTTTTGACCCTGGCCTTGTCCTCTGCTGAACATTTCATGCTTATCTTGCTCATTCAAGCCAGCTCTCAGAGAATTTCTTCCCTCTTAGGGGTCACTGGCTAGCTGCAGTTTAAAGACATGCCTCTCAGGGAATTTACATGGGATCATGGACCAAGTCCATGAGATAAAAAAGATGTTTGTATGGTGACATTTCAACATTTCAAGCTTTAGACATACAAGTTTTTCCTTTAAGCCCCAGGGTCACAATTCCTAGAAGATTTTTCAACACAAAAGATATGTTTTTATATATGGATTACTTCATTTGTCATCGCAATCCTGTGAAGTAGACAGACAGGGATCAATGTCTCCCTTTTTAAAAGAAAACAGAGAGAGTTGAAGAAACTTGCCATGTGACAGCTGTAATCGATAGAAATGAGATTCACTCCACCTTTCTTTGGCTCAAAACCAAGAGACTTCCTGCTCTGCATTACTGTCTTTCTTAAGGGAAAAAGAGTAGCTTTATGAACAATGTGATTTGTTGAAGAAGTTCATTCTTTCTTCCTATGGAATAAATCCTTTTCACATGTTAACTTCCCCCCAAAATATAGAGTCCCTTTCTGGAATATTTTATTCTCTCCAACTTAATCTATTTATCTAGTCCCACAAGAATATCATGCTATTTTAATTAGTTTAGCTTTGTAGTATGTTTTAATACATGGTAAAAAGATGTCACCTCCCCCTTCTTCTTTTATTTTTTATCATTACCCTTTTTTTCACAATTTTTTTTGATTCCCCTTGTATATTTTAATTTTTAGGATAAAACTGGAATGTGCTTATCAAATACCAAAAAGGAAGCTATTGAACTTTTGGTTGGGATTATAATGAATAGCAAATTAAGGAGAACTTTTGTCTTTGCACTATTGACTCTTCTACATAGCAACATGGGGTATCTTTCCATTTACTTGATTCATTTTTATGGCCTTTGATAAAGTTTTTCAGCTTTATTCCAGAAGTTCTCACCCATTTCTTGTTAGATTTGTTTCCAGACTTACTATAGTTTTGGTTGCAGACATGAATAAGGTATTTCCTACCATGAAATTTTCTAAGTGGCTATTGCTGAGGTAGAGAAAATCTCTTGTTTGTTGTATGCTCTTATATTCAATCACCTTCCTAAACTCATTTGCTGGTGTTAATGGCTCTTTTGTGCACTATTCTGTGTTTTTAGGTAGGGAATCAGATTGCCTTCCCTATCATATTTAAACAGTTCTTCCTTTATGCCTTTATACCCCACAAACACAATATAATATATCTCATTGCCTTTATATACTGTCTAGAATTGTGGTAATGTCTCTGCATTTTATTGCCTTCAGTGAACTGACTGAGAGTAGAAATTGTCTTATTTATCTTCCCATTTTTCCAAGAACACAGCATATTACTTCACATAAAATACATAGTAGGTGCTCAATAAATGTTTCTGTAATAATTAGTCATGCCCTGTAGTACAGAGTGACTTATATGTGTTAAACCTGGATTAGATTGTGTAGTAAAATCACATTTTGTTTTAACCAATGTATCTCAACCTGACTTCTTTGTATTCTGAGGCTTTTTTCCTACACTAAGCAAATAAATGGGGATCACATCAGATTGGGCTGAGAGAGCCTCAGAGTACAGAAGAGAACAAAGATGTCACATTCTTGGTCTTGGAATTAAAAATTTGGGCCCAGCCCAAAGGTGAACTTTGTGATCCAATGGAGTTTCATTCTCTTTCCCATCCAGACCAACACACACACATACCCCTTAAAACTAGATAAAGATTTCACAAAGAAGATAGTAAAAGCAGCACCCAAGTAAGCAGGAAGAATCCCATACCTGGAGTTCGGTCTGAGTGGGCCCCATCAGGGACCTCATCAGACTTTTTTGTACGTGAACAGGAGATGTGTCCCTGCCTAAGGAGCCATGTTAGTTATATTTTAAGATGTAGCCAGAGAGGATCACCTACCAGTGTCAGTCAACAGATTGGTGTTGACACACTAGCAGGATGATGCCCTTTTAGGCTCTGAGGCTCTGCTGAGTCTCAGTCTCTCACCCACGCCATGCCAACACTGCTCTTTATGGGCCAGGAGACTCTAAGCTTCCAGAGAGGAGAGAAGGCCTCAACGCTTAGAGTGGTCACAGTGGCCTAGAAAAAACAGCTCTCTTACCCTCAACTTGCCCAACCCTTGCTGAGGGGGCCTAGATGGAGCCTGCTCCAGGTCTTCCACTGGGAGAGGCAGAGGCAGAGGCAAAACAATCTCCTGCTTGTATTGCACCTCTTGAGGGAAGAGACTGGCTGAGTCCATGGTGACTCTTCCTCTGCACCCACTCACCACCCCCACAGCCTGGCAAAGGGCCTGGCGCATGAAAGATGTCCAGTGGATATCTTCAGTCCACTGCCCCAGAGATGAAGGACCAGAGGAAGTTCATTCCCCTCCTCCTTTCCGATCAGCCACCCAGCCCAGCACTCTGACCTATGAGGTGCCAGGCAGGGAAGGAGCCTGCCGACTGTGTGCTGTGAGAGCCTTCCTGGGGAGACTCCTGCGGTATTGCTATTAGTTGGTAACCTCTAACTAGGTAGCTCTTCCACCTGAGGAAGAACTGGGCCTGGGTTTCCAGGCAATGGAAGTGCTTCAAATCTAGGTTTTGATGGTCACACGATACCCCTTCGAGTGCACCGCCACATTGGAATTCAGAAACAGGGGGAGTGCAGTGCCATGTAATGGGGAGAAGTGAACTGGGTGTCATCAGGGTGTTTCAAGCTGACCCACAGCCCTGTGTACAGTAGCTTCAGAGAACCAGAGAATGTCTAAACTGGGAGGCCTCCAGGGATGCTAAATCTAACTTTATTCTTGTAGTGCTGGGCTCTGATAGAAGAGGCGGGTCTGTGGTCCCAGAGCCAGTTGGTGTCACCTCTGTGTGCCACTTCCAGGCAGTAAAGCCCTACTCATCCCTCTGACCACAAAACAACTATAACCACTTGTCTTTCACCCAAGCCAGGGCAGCTTAGTGTTTACATCTGCATTGCCACCTTCAGAGGGGTGTTTGTGAGGGCAGAGATGTCTTCCTCTCTGGAAACACCCAGCACACAGGGTGGTGAACAGCAGGCAGCTTGTAAACTTCTGTCAAGTGACTATACGACCTCTACCCCCACTGCCAAGTCAAGTCAAGGGGCCAGAAGCTGAAATAGAGCTGCTCTCCCTCCTCCCCAGCCAGTCCTGGCAGCTGTGTGCCCCGATGGGGTAAGCCAGATAGTCCCTCCATGCTACTCCTGCAGAATGAGAGGAATCACAGATGCTCCAAGAGCCCAGTAGGATCATGCAGGAAAAGTGGTGCAGGAGCTGTTTGACGATGCCAATGGGCTCTTCTTTTTGAAAATATGCTTGGCTCTTTCTAATCTATTAATTTTCTAGGACGATCATAGCAATTACCATAAATTGGGTGGCATAAAACCACAAAAATGCATTCTCCCACAGTTCAGGAGGCTAAAAGCAGGGTTGATTCCTCTTGGAGGCTCTGAGGGAAAATTCTTCTTTGCCTCTCCTAGGTTATGGTGGTTGCCAGCAACCTTTCATGTTTCTTGGCTTGTAGGTACATCACTAGAATCCCTACTTCCATCATCACATCAGCTTCATCTCTGTATTTCTGTATCCTTTTCTGTCTTTTATAATGACACTCCCATTGGGTTTAGTGTTTGTCGTAATGTAGTATGACCTTATCTTGATCCTTACCTTAATTATACTTGCAGAATCTCTATTTTTAAGTAAGGTCACATTCCAAGGTTCTAGGTGGACTTCAATTTTGGGAGGACACTGTTCAACCTACTACAGAGCTGTAATTCCATCCACTAGATTTGGTTCTCTACTCCAGTTTATTCAGGCACACAACTTTTAGTGATATCTAGGTCTGCAAGCAGCAATTCCCAAATTCTGCAAATAGTGGAAAGAAGAGAGAGTTGACCTCTTGCTGAGGACTGCATGTGCCTAGGGCCCCACTCAACCATGCACAGCTCTCTATTTGTTTAATCTTTTAAGATTATTTTTATTTATTTAATCTTACTAGTACCATCCATGAGATACCTTTGACTTCATCTTCCTAAAGAGAAAAACACAGGCCTAGAGGAATTATAAGATTTTCTCAAGATTGCATACCAGGTTTCAAGCTCACAGTTGTCTGAACCAATGGCCATTTCTTTCTGTTATACTCACATACGCATGAATATTGGGTGCTGGGGATACAACATTGAACAAAGCTCTAATATGGAGTTTACATTTTGGTAGAGGAGATAGGAAATAAATACACAGGACCATATTGGGAAGTAATAAGGGCTCTATTGAGTGGGGTGAGGTGACAAGGGGATAGTGATGTTTAGCAAAGACTTCTGTGGGGAGAAACATATAAATTGAGACTCAGCATCAAGAATGAGCCAAATGTGGAATGAACCATGGAAAACTGTAGAGTAGAAAGGCTCCAAAGTGGGACTGAATGCAGAAAGTTAAAAGAATAGAAAAAAATCCCAGTGGAAGTGGGGTAAAATCGGGGTGTAGGATGATATGAGATCAGGGAGGGAGGCAGGGCCAGATCAAGCAAGGCTTTATCAGTAGGGGATTGAGGTTTATAAGAAGCTCTGGGAAAAATTTGATCAGAGGTAAAATGTGCTCTAATGTCCTCCAATTGCTTGCACTTTGTGCAGAGTGTGGACTGAACCAGGTCAAGGGGAAGGCAGGAGACTGGTTAGGAGGCCAGTGTGAGTCATCCAGTTAAGAGACAATAGAGACCCTAGAGATAGACAGAGAGTAGAGGGAGAGAGTTTTGGGACAGAGCTGGTTAGTTGATGGATTTGTGATAGGCTGTGATTTGAAGGATGATGAAGGAGCGGTTCCTCTCTGTTGACCTGAGTAATCCCCTTACTCAGAAGGAGTGTCTGATGAAAGTGAGAATTCACTGTGAGGTGGGTAAAGGTGGGTAGAGGTGGCCCCCCATTTCCTTATCTGTCTTACCCCAGGTAACATTGTAAGATGTTAGCTACCATCCAATGTCAGGTATACACTAGACAGCCACATCACTCTCCTTTTGTCAGTTACAGTAGAGAGTAGAGCACTGAGGGAAACTCGAGCTATGTTGTATGGAGGGTGGAGAGGAGGCAGACTCTGGAGCCTGGCACCTCTCTGGAAGCAGGCTGAGGAGAGGAACCCTGCTGGGGCAGCTTGAGGACAAGCATTGGAGCTTTCTGAACACAGAACTGCTGCTGGCATGAAAGAAAGGGACCCAGAACAAGGAAACTGAGATGAGGAGGGCACATGTCACTGCTATGGTTTGAATGTTTTCCTTTCCAAAACTCATCTTGAAATTTAATCCCCAATGTGATAGTATTAAGAGGTGGGCCCTTCAAGAAGTGACTAAGTCATAAAGACAGAGGCCCACAAATAGGTTAACTCATTCATAGATAATAGATTAATGGATTATCAGAAGAGTGGAACTGGTAGCTTATAAGAAGAGGAGGGACTGAGCTAGGTCAGCATGTTTGGCCTTTCTCCGTGTGATACCTTGCACCACTTCAGGACTCTGCAGAGTTTCCACCAGCAAGAAGTCCTCAACTGTATGGAGGCTATCCTCTGAAAGGGTTTCTTATTTCTATGTGGAATTTCATATCGTGCAGTGTCCTATAAATAAAGATTAAAGTCTACCCTTTTCTTTAGATAAAAAAAGTCCTCCTGACCAAATAGTCCCCTTGAACTTGGACTTCCCAGCCTCTAGAACTGTAAGAATAAATTTGGTTTCTTATAAATTACATAGTCTCAGGTATTCTCTTATAAGCAATGGAAAATGTACTAAGACAATCACCAACTTGATGGTGGCAGCATGGACAATGGGGTCAGAACTTGGGCAGGCTGGAGGTGGTGGGAGGATGAAGGGCCAACAGCTGCCATGAAGGCAGGAGTGGCATTTTTCTGACACAGGCAGGCATGATGCCTCAACAAATCCCTCCGGGTGGCTCTGTCCCTGTCAACCATGCCTCTCAGGAAAGGAGCCGATTAAGAGATGCACCAAGGTGGTCATGTCTGAAACCAGCTTTCCTGGAACACTTCCTCCTTTCCATCTTTTATATTTCATGAGGGATTTCAAGTTTAGTAGGCAAAGAAAATCTTCAGCTAAAGGACAAATCTCTAACTGTGATGTCTCAGGTGTCACCGTGTCACTGGGAGTGGGGTGAGCATTACCTGACACATGTTAGGCTCCTGCACACCATGCATGCTGCTGGTCCCCTCTCCCCAATTGTGAGTAGAGCCTGCCTGTCTGTCCATCAGAATATTCTATTAATCAGAATATCTTACTCCCTAAACACACATTTTCTGTATCAAGGACTCTTGTAGATACTGTATGAGTTTAAATGTAAATATTTTAAAATGGTTATTCATTCCATATCTATGCCAAAAAAGATCTAAGGCAGCTTACTCATAAATGAGGGGAGTTAAGATAAAGATTTTTAAAAGAGCTTGTTAAAAGTATATCAAAGAAGGAAAGAGGAAATTGCACCAGGAAATCAGAAGAAAAAGTAGTGATCTCTAAATTTAGCTCAAAGCTCATGGTGTCCCTAGAAAAGAAAGGGAAGTACATTTGTTTGTTAGTCCTCTGTGCCTGGAAAAGGCTAGCAGCACACAAGTCAACATCTGGTGAACTGCTGTGCCCTACCGGAGGGGAGAATGTACCTTGGAGACAGACAAAGGTCTCCTATCCAGGTGTGACATTGAGCAAGACGTGAACTTGCTTGAGCACGAGGCTTCTACAAAATGAAACCAATTACTGTAAGCAGGGAGCCTAATAGACACTGTCCCCATTCTTGGCTCATGATTCTAGGAAGAGATGTGTCATGAAGACATTATATAAGAACCGGTTGGTGACAGAAGAGACAATGCCATCTGGTCAAACTCGCCTCCTCACTGGCCTCATGGCCAAACCGCCTCTTGGAAGAACACACTTCCCAAGGAAAGAAAAACACCCCCTGAACCCTGGAAACGGGAGCAGAGAAGCTCTCCTATGCCTGGGATTGATGTTTCAGGCACACAGTGGCTGCTTATCTTGGAACAAAAGGCTGGCAGCATTGGAGGCTGCTAAAGCCTCCTCCATTCCTTAGGAAGCCTAAACACGATCACATACTTCTGAAGCTGGCAAGCTTCTGTCTGGACTATCTCACTGTGTTCTGAGGAACCCTGCTTCTTCTGGCACCTCTTTTACGGAACTAGTGTCCTCAAGAGACCCCTTTCCCATCCCCGCTTCCATGTAAGACCTCCTAGGGCAGAAACCCAGACTGCAAAATTATTTCTGCCTACTCACCTTGCATTAAAACTGCCCCTATCAAAGGATGGAGGTAGGCAGGGGAAGGGGAGAGCAGAGAGAAGGATGGAGGGAGGGGGTGGGGGGGTCATGGTATATGGCACACCTTTGGGGGGCAGGACACAATTATAAGAGGGACTTTACCTAACAAATACAATCAATGTAATCTGGTTCTTTGTACCCTCAATGAATCCGCAACACTTAAAAAAAAAAAAGCCCCTCTTTTGTCCTCAGAAAGGCCTTGCTCTCTAGAGAAAAGGAACAGAAACAAACTGAGTAAATAACATTAATAATAAGAATGACAGCAGCCAGCAATTACTGAATGTTCATGGTGTAGCAAATGCTTTATAAGGATAGGTTCATTTAAAACTCAGGATGGCTCAATTCTAGCTTCATTTCATATAGAAGAAAATTGGGGCTCCGAGAAGTTTATCAACTTGTTGAGGATCACACAGCTGATATATTGTGGAGAAGGGAGTTCATAAACCTAAAGTATTGACAACTTCTCTTGCCCAAGCAATGGTTACTCTAGACTTTTTCTAATGGAGGTATTTCACTGCAAAAGAGCTCTTTTGTCCTGCAAAGGTATGCATTTATTATAAAATTAGTTACTAGTGGAGGTATTTTGAGTGAAGGAATACCTTCCTGGAGCCCCTTAGATAATATCTTGGGTGTTTAGCCTCTATATGCCTCTAAGGTAGAGATAGTAATACATATATGCTTTGGGGGTTTTGTTAGGTTTAAGTGAGTTTCTGTGTGTAAGGTGCTAAAAACAGTGCAGGGCACATGAGCTGGGAGAATGGGGACCAAAGACCCCATTCTTGGCAAGGGAAAGCAGCACCAGAGAAAGAGGAAAATTAAAAAGTAAGCCAAGTCAGTCAGAACAAATAAAAGTTAGCTAGTTTACATTTAAGCTAGCCATTGCTAGCAAGCTTTCTGCCTTTTCTAGTAAACCCATTGTGGAGATTTGCATCTGCTTAGGGCAGAGATCCAGAGAATAGCTTGAACCCTGAGATATGGGCAGAAGAGCTTATATCCCTTATCGCAGAGGAAGATCCTCTGTGGTGATGATGGGAGAAAAATTCCTCCCTCTCTCCAATTCCTCAGAGGAGATTAATGCCAGTGACATTTTACTCCACAGGGTAGCAGAGTTTAACACCTCCCTAGAAATCTATGTGTGTGATTTCAAGCAGGATGCTTACCCAACACAAGGCTCAGATTTCAGATTTCTCAAGGCTACCTTTAAGATTAATAATAATAACAATAGGAGCTTATATGCTCAATCAGAGAAACTGCTGGCATCTTTGTTCCCTCCCTCATTTTACCCTCTGGGTGGGTAGACTTTAATAAAAACAGAGTGGAGCAAAACTTGGTGCCATTGCCAGGAGCCCACAAAGGGGTAATGGACTCCTGAGGTCCCACACTTAATTCTCCTCTATGTCTCATGTCTCTTTACTGTCATTTCTGACTCTATATTTCTTCAGTTCATCGCTGCCAGTTTCTACAGGTCTTAGTGGCTCCTGGTCCCAGGACAGAACCCCAACAACATGAATATAATTATTATCACATTGGTTATTATCAGGGTGGTATCTTCTACCTCCAGCATGTCTAAAAATGATCCTCTTAGCAGGGAGCAAGTGGGTTCCTAAGAGAAGAACAGCAAGTACCATGTGGCTTTTGCATCAAAGAGAAAGATAAGAGTCCTTGTGGAACACCGATAAGCTGGGTCCTTCCAGCCAGGGAAAGGAAGGGAGTCTGGGGAACTTCCAATATTTCCTGGCATCCTGCGATACAGCCCTTCTGTGATGCTGGGTTAAGTTAAGTTCTTAATTTTCTATAGGGGGAGAGAGGTGGATTTTCCAGCATGGCTTGGTCTGAGGGAGAAGATTGGCTCATTCACAGACCTGGACTCAGCAGACTGTCACCTGTAATTATTTGTCATGTGCCATGGTTAAAATGCCTGAATTCTGTTTCCTTTTATTACTCTATTCTTACTTACATTATTTGGTGCCTGTGGACAGGATATGTGACAAGGACACCTGGAGAAGGAAGAATTTGCCCTTGTAGTAGCATGCATGTGCCCCCACCCTCCTAACGGCGTGGGTCCACGGACTCTTCCAGTTAGATTGCTAGTTTCCTGTGGCCCTGAGCTGGGCTCCCATGCAGTCCTCACCCTTTGAGGACATTCAGCAACTCCTGAGCGCCTTTTCAACTGGATCATCAGCTTCTGCAGGGCAGCAGTTGTGTATTGGATCCCCAACCTGTGCACAGTCCTGTGCTAAACACTTGTTGTCACAGGGCCACAGGGACTGTTAAGAGGTTGGAGCTGCACTGCCTGCCAGCAGCATCTTGCCCTCTTGGGAGGCTTGGTTCTTCTCACAGAATCATAATATCACAAGGAAATAAAAATAGGAGGAGTCATTCAGTGAGTACATAGTCAAATACATCATAATTTTCTAATACTGCTAATTAACCTAATTAGTGAGATCAATTGAGGTCAACCAACACCCGTGCCATCTCATTGCCCATATTATTCAATGCACAAAATGCTTACTGAGCACCCGCTCCATGCCAAGCACCATGCAGGGGCCCAGGATGGCAAGAAAAATCAGAGGCACAGACCTGGAGGGGTGAGATCCAGTGGGAAGATGGAGTGGTGAGATGCAGAAAGGTAGTGCTAGGTGCAAGGGACAGCACAGTGCTTAATGTGTGAGCTTGGGGTACGTGGGACTGGAAGTTAAGCTCCCTTAGTAGCTCTGTAGCCTTGGCAAGTGACATAACCTCTCTAAGCCCCAGGATTGCACCTGCAAATCAGAGCTAATACTATTTCTGCTGTAGCACTCTTAAGAGGATTTTGCCAGCAGATGTACATGTATTAGCTGACTCAAGTATCATAGTGGACCTATGGCAAGTACTGTTACACATTTTATTATACACTGTAAATGCCTGACAAATTGTATTCCTGTTATTACTATTATTAGTTGTAGTAGTAGCTCAGATTAAGCAAATTCTATTGGCAGATGAACAGGAAAATCCCACAGAAGTGGTGAGGTGTTTGCAAGGTTTTGAGGGGTGTAAAGATGTTTATCAGGCTATTATTAAGGAGAAGGACACTGCAAGCTTTGAGGTTAACATGTGCCAAAAGCATAGGGGTAAGAGTGGTGTGGTGTGTCCCAAGAGCTATGCAACACTGCTTCAGCCTGGCACAGAAGATAGCCCACCCACCTGATGGTCCTGGGACCCTCTGCTGCTCCCCCCAGGCTTGTCCAATGGGGACATGAAGGTGCTTCTTTCCCCCTTCCTGTAGGAGATGCAGGCATCCACCTAGTCCCAGGTTGGCTCCAGTCCTGTTGGGTCACTATACCAGTGACCTTTCTATTTTGTCCACAGCTCCAGCTGGCCATGCCCAGAGGTCCCATTCAGCTGGTGAGGGGTGAGCTAATTGGCAGATGAAGCATCGCAGGGGCCTGACATCCTCGCCCCTGGCTGTCCCTGACACTGCAGCAGATGGTCTGCCGTCTCCAGGCCTTCAGAGACACCCCCTCGCAATTACCGCTCCACAGCTGCCATGCGCGAAGGTTAGCTTGGTGCTTCAAGTGTGTGCCTGGAAGATTATGTAACCCGCTGGCAGGAGAAAGCCACCACACTCGGGGAGTTTAGCAAGATTAAATGTGTCAACATTCGGTTTTGAATATGAAATAATGCAAATGTCTGCTTAGTTCCATTTGAATTTAAAAAAAGTCATCTAGATTGTTCATGTTCTTTCTAAAATGCTATAGATTGAGAATGTGTTTAAGTGGCTCATTTATTCAACAAATGCATATTGATGCTTTATGATGTGCTAGGCAAATGTGCTCCCTAAGGAATCCAATGCAAAGAATCCTTCCCTCAAGGAGTTTACCCTCGAGTAGGGCAAGGCAGACAGTGAATAATGCCACAAGTGCATGCATTGTATGTTATAGTATGACAGAAACTGAGGAGTGTTGTGGAGTAATATTAAAAACGAAAGCAAAGGAAAGAGCACCAGAGTTCTGGGGATGCTGCATATCAAGTGGGGCAGGCAGGCAGGTTTTTGGTGAGGCACAGCCTCCACATTGATGGTGTTTCCATGCCTTTCACTCTCTGACGACAAGTGCTTGGTGGGTAGGTCTGGGTGGAGCACCGGGAACTGCTCTGGGGTCCCTGGGGAAGACTGAGAAAGCACATCCTCCCCACCTAGGCTGGCCAATTGTCTCAGTTTCTTCGGGACACGAGTGATTCAGAGCCAAAAACTATTAGTCCAGGCAGACAGGAACAGATGGCCACCCTCATCCCCCATACCAGTGCCTGAGAAAGTACTTTTAGCCCAGTCCCAGTGAGCCATCAGGGCCCTCTGGCTACACACAGTGGACTCTGGCTAAGGTTTCAGCTTTGTCTTCCCAGTTTTTAAAAAGCTGCAATGCCTCAATCAAATGTTTCTTATCTTAAATCCCATCCTTAGGGATTTCATCAAGGTCAAACAGCCGAAGAATGTTTTCCACCTGTCCTGTGATTTGCAGCAAGCCTTTGGGCCCAGAGGAAAGGGAAATGAACACTCACTTCTAGTGAGCTTTTGAACATCTCCAGGGAAATTTTGCTTGGAGACCCTGCAGAACTGAAAGCGTTTGCCTTAGGTGAGGTTTGATCACTCCCCAAAGATGCTGTCAGTGAGGCTCCTCTGACATCGCAGACCTGGGGGAGCTGATTGAATGCAGGGCACCCCACGACACAGCCTTCCTTATTCAGCTGAGTGCTCCTGAATAGAGGCCCTCATGTCCGGCAGGGTGTCAGGTCATACCTTATTGGTTCTGTCACCTTCTTCATCACCAGGCACTGCAAACTCAACTTGTGTAGAATCAAACGTAGTAATCTCTATTTCCTTTATCTCCCCAAACATGTTCCTTCTCTTAAACTCCACTTCAGTAAAATGGCCCACCATCTTCTAATCTATCAAGCTGGAGGCCTGGCCAACCCCTCCCTACCACCCTACTCACCTCATGGCTGTGAATCCCTTGGCCTCACTCTTGCCCTGCCTCCCACACTCACCCTCTTGTCCTCATCACTATGGCCACTGCTCTGGTCAAAGCCCTGGTCATCAGGCACGTGGATGACGACATAAAGAGCATTTCATTGGTCTCTCCATTTCCTCCCCAAACATTTCTCACCACCAACAGAGGGGTCTTTAAAAAACTCTCACCTGTTTCTGTCTTAAAACACCTTCAATCAGGGGTGTGCAACCCCTGCGGCCTATGGGTTACATGCAGATTATTTGAGGACTGTTTGGCTAATCTGTGGTGTTGGATATTGCAAAAAGTATGCACGAGCCTTTGCTTTTGCTCATCAGATGCCATTACTATTTGTGCATTTAATGTGTGACACAAAAAAACTCTTATTCTTCTGTATTCAGCAGAAAAAAAAGTTGGATAACCCTTGCATGGTTTTCTGTAACTTATATCGGGCACTCTGGAATCTTGTTCCTGTTAGACTGTCTAGCTTGAACCCAGTGCTATTTCCTACCACTCCTGCTCTGATTGGACTCAGTAACTTGATGTTCCTTAGGAGACCTCCCTACCCTGTACTCACTCCCTCCTTCTGGAGGACCCCTCCCCTATCTCATTCTAAAACTGGGCCACTGGCACCTTCAGGAGACTCCTCTCACCCTTCACTTAGATCTGGTGTGCTAAACCAGCCATTGTTTGCAGATATCCAACAGCTTTCTGACTTTAGAAGCTAGTCCTTGCTTCATAGTGGCTGCAAGGCTGGAAACCACAGAAAACAGGAACTGAGCATAGCAGGTAAAATCTCCAGCTTAAATTCTTCAAATGAGAGACTAGTGTATGATGCTTGGAAGGCAAAAGAAAAGAATAAATCTTTATTTACTTTCAGGGAAGGCAGAGAGGTGGTCCGGTAGACAGCAGCTTTTGGTGTTTCTTTTCACTTATTCGTTCTCTGAAAGCCTGTATCAGTTTCCATTTCCATTACTTCCCCAGCTCTCCCATCAGTTTTATGAGTATTGAATCTCTTGTAATAAATTCCTGTCTCTTGAAATATGTAGAATGGATATGTGCGCTTCTTACATCCTCAGATGTAATTAGTATTTGTATAGTCTGCTCTTTGTTGAGGATTTGACACTTAGTAAGTACTAAATCTTGTTGTTACTAAGTCAAATTGAATCATAAGAAGAAATAAAACTAGCGTGGGTCATTTACCCACCAAGGCGAGCCCTGAGGCATGGCATTTTATTCATTTCATCACAACTGTTTCTCTCCATACTCTTTCTCTGTAATGCCAGATCATGTGTGGAATAAACACAATGCAAAGGAAAACCTTTGGAGTATGGCAGTCATGTGTTAAAATCTCACACTATGACTTATCGTCTGTGTGATCTTGAGCAAGATTAACTTCTCTAAAACTCAGTTTTCTAATTAATATAGTAGGAATAATTATGCTTTCCAGAGTACTTGTGATAAATATCGGTTCCCTTTCCCTTCCAAGACAGAAGAAACATGGACTTTTTGAGATGTAAGTGGCCTTGGAGATTGTTTGTGATCTGATTCCCTCATTTGAAGATGAGACTGAGGCCCAGAGAGGAAAAGTGACTGATACAAAATTACATAGTTATTGAGTGGTAGAGCCCACTTAAGGCTTGGGACTCCAAGTGCGACCATAGATATAAATGACAATGATGATAATGGAAATAATTTATGATTGTAGAAGGGCAGAAAACTTCTCTCATCAGCCAAGGTCCAAAATGAAGAAAATGTAAATCAAAGCACTCCCTTCCCCTAGTAGTGTGATTAGAAATAAGCACTCATTTGGCTATTGAGATTGGGGGCTTTTTGTTATTTCAACATAACCTTGCCCATCCAGATTAAAAGAGGATGTGATCTGATTGGGCATTCATAGTGTTTGGTTGACGCCCACATACAACTCAGACTAAAGCCAAAGCCTACAGGAGAGGCATGAGAATATAACTATGTCTGTTCTCCACATAAGAATTGAGAACTACGGTATGAGGTAGGCCTTGGGGTTTTTGTATTGTTAGAGATGAGCTAATGACAGACACAGACTCGCTCATCTCACTGGCTTTTTCTTTGTTTGAGTCTATATCCAGGACTAAGATATGGGCCAACCTGGAATCCCATGTCTCAGGGTTCCTGGGCTCCTCCCTTATTCTCTCTAACCTGATCTGGGTTATTCTTTGCATATGGTCTGAATACATCCTATTGTATTCAGGGACCTGAAATGTGTTATTTTCCTCAGAGAAGTGGTAGATTTTAATCCATGAGTGGACAAAAGGAATAGGAATTCTAGTTACACAAGGCATATGCCATTTTCCCGGATTACAGTGCCAAAAAAAAAAAAAAAAGATGAAATTGCTATACATTCTATGGATACAAAAGGAATTAAATGAAATAATGTCTATTGCAGCAACTTGGATGGAACTGGAGTCTATTATCCTAAATGAAGTATCTCAGGAACATAAAAACAAATACCATGTGTTCTTAATTACGAGTGGGAGCTGCTAAGCTATAAGTACACATAGTCAAACAGCGTGCCATAATGAACTCTGGAGAGGTGGGAAGGGTGAGAGAGTGAGGGATCAAAAATTACCAATTGGGTACAATGTACACTATTCTGGTGACAGGTACACTAAAAGCCCAGATTTCACCACTATATAATTCATCCATGTAACAAGAAACACTTGTACCCTTAAACTTACTGATAAAGCAGTCAGGACCCCTCTTTGAAGACCGAGATGCTAGATGAGAGAGCTAAAGACAGTTTGCATAGATGTGAGAAGCGAAGATGAACATAACCAACTCCAAGAGAACAAGTCACGTATATTAAGGCAAATTTCAAGATGAGACACTTATGAGTGGGAAACCAGTCCTTGCCCAGGTTTTGAAGAATGTGTAAGAAAAATGTGTGAAGTTTGGACTGGAAGGGAAGTTAGCAGAGCCAGGCAGGAAAATCACAGCTGAGTTAGATGTTGGTTGGATGCTGGACTAGTCTCCTCCTGAGTGCGCGCCCAAGGAGGGAAGGAACTTCGTCTTGCTCACAGCTGTGTCTCAGCATCCAGGACAGTTCCTGGGCCACAGTGGGTGTCCACAGACCACTGCTAGAGGAATGAGCGTGGGGAAGACGCATGCTGGTGGACTTTCCAAGTGACAACATTAGGCAATCCTGTTTGGAGAATGGAGACTTCTGCCTCTAACTCTTTGGCTTTCCCTCTTACTGAGGGAGATCATACCTGCTAAATGTAGGAGAAAGCCAGTACCACAAATGTCAGTGCCCCAAACAAATAATAAACAGAAAATAATAAACATAAAAAGAAAGGAAAGGCTGGGGCAGGGGCTTATGCTTGTAATCCTAGCACTCTGGGAGGCCAAGGTGAGTGAATCGCTTGAGCTCCAGAGCTCAGAGTTTGAAACCAGCCAGAGCAAGACCAGGACCCTGTCTCTACTAAAAATAGAAAAACTAGCTGGGCATTGTGGTGGGTGCCTGTGGCCCCAACTACTTGGAGGCTGAGGCAAGAGGATTGCTTGAGCCCAGGAGTTTGAAGTTACTGGGAGTTATGATACCATGGCACTCTACCCGGGGTGAAAGATTGAGACTCTGTAATAAAAAAAAAAAAAAGAAAAGAAAAGAAAAGAAAAAGAAAAACAAAGGAAAGCACTAAGATCCAGCAAGTATCACGAGCTCTGCACATGGCAGGGACGGAAAGGAGAGAGCTTACGAGACAGGTTACACATTTTAAAACATAACCTGAAAGAAGTCAGGGCATGGCCAGAAGAATGACACAAAGGGCTGTTCCATGGCCAAAAGAAAGGAGGTAAAAGAAGGAAAACCTATAGACGAGGAGAGGCAAGGTCCTGGAAGGAGACTATGACATGAAGACATGGTCTTCTCTAGAAGCTGGAACAGAAACTTCAGTTCCCAGTGTCCCTACAGCTGAGTCATCAAGCTAGAAAGAAGAAAAATGCCCTAGTAGACAGGATTCCGGGAGGCAGAGCAGCAGCTAACATGGCCAGGCCAAGAATTACCCACGGATGCAGATAACCATCTCAGAGGAGTGAGAACGTGGGAAGAGCAGAGCCACACACACTGGCTGCAGGTCCTGCCTACAGGTGAGAAGGGCAAGAAGACTGGTCACATGAGACTGCCATGGGGTGCCAGGCACCCAGTGCTCATAGGGGAGATGCGTGTTAGGAGGTTTGGCTGCTAAGGAGATGGAGCCATAAGTAAAACCTAGAGGCTGGGGCTGCACCTGGGTGAATGCCAGTTTTACTGGCAATTCTAGCAAGTCTGAAACCCAGAATATTTCCTATGTCTCACATTTGTTTTCTTCGTCTTCTTTTCCCCAGATGTCACCAAGCATCTGCTACACCCCATGGCTGGCAACAGAAACATGAGTTCTGAGAACATAATGTTGCTTGGCTAAATTTGGTGGGTTTGAGGCTGGGCTGGGCTATTCCTGTCCACCCTATTGACTTTCAGATTCTTTGAAAAGCAGGACACACAAGGGCCTTAGGATTGAATAAATCCAACCGCCCTGTTGCTTTGGGGGGCACACCCATTCTGGGGAGACACACAGAACAGCTGCTCCAGGAGGAGACACTCAGGCTCCAGCTGGGAAGTTCCCCTGGTTGGCTCAGGGGACTTCAAATCTCAGGAGGGAAGGTCTTGCATTTCTTCAGATTTAAATTTGCAGAAGGAAGGAAGTTCTAGTTTTGAACTTTGATATGTCTCCTAGAATTTAATAATGGAGAGGGCTCCACACAGCTCAAGTTCAGGGTATTTTTACGTTGCTGGTATTGTGCGTGTTGGGGTATTTTTATGCTGTCATGTGGTGTTTGTGGCACAGCTTCCTCTGCTGAGCTATATTGGACAGTGTGGCTTGAAATTTGAGATGGAAAATACAATCAGGATAAATTCGTGGTCCAGGGTGCAGTGCGGATTTGGAGAGATTTTACTGAATGCTCTGTTATAACCATTTCAGAGGCTTCTGCAGTTAACAGCTGAACTGTCCATCCTGCAGGCTCCTGCGCAGTGATAAGTGACATGGTCATAAGTCATGAGGGCAGAGCTCCTCTGTCAGCCTCCGTCTTTGAGAGGGCAGGCATCCCCTGGCTGATCATAAGTTTGGCAAGTTAGCACAATTAGATAAATGGATGACACCTGAGTGGAATTAGGACCAACCCCAAATCCCACCTGATTCCTGTTTCCACAGAGAGGGGCCTTCTCCTTCCCTGCTATCTGCCAGTTTAATGCTTCTGAGGACTGGAGTAGCTAACATTCAGAAGGGTAGGTGTTGGCAGGAAGCGAGCTGGGCATTTTGGAAGTACTGCTCACAGCAAGCAAACGCGTGCCCTGTGTGGGCAGGCACAGCTGCATAGGAGTTGGTGAGTAGATAGATTTGTGCAAAGACAAACGTTCCTTTTGCCTTCATAGGATGCTTGGTGAGTGCAGCCAGGGCTGGGCTCCAGTTCCTGCTTGACCCTCAGGGGTCTGGCCAGCCTTAAATACTCTTTCTTGGTCTCCCCCAGGAGGGAAACACTGGGAGGCTCAGCTCTGGACCACTGCTACCTCCGTTCAGCTTCTTAGGGCCTGTGGTCTTCAAGTTGGAGGAGAAAAGTCAGCAAGTATTCTTTTTAGCACAGCTTGTCCAGGGGCTCCTGTGTCTTAGGGGTTACTGGGTACCTGTCTGACTCGTGAGTCAAACAGCCACAGTTCCTTCCTAGCCGGTGTCCCTTGTAATGTTCTCTGTTTGTTGGGATTTTAGAGGGCAGGAAAGATGAGGGGAAGAATAAAGCAAACTCTATCCACAAACCTGGTAATTAATATTCGTTATATAATAACAACATGAAATCTTCTGTTCAAAATATTTTTAAAAAATGATTTTACAACATGGCTGAAAATTTTATACTGTGGCTTCTGTCGGGAATGAATGATCTGTAAGTTCACTCTTTGATCCATTAAAGGAACCGTGTTTGCCTCTCCTTGAACCCTGTTGCCCTGCCTGGAGCTGTGAAATTCTATTTGTATAATAAGAAACATATCCAGACTGTGGGAGTCTTGTTAAGATAGAACTCTGCAAGAGAGCTAGGAGTGTGTGTGTGGGTATGGGCACGGAGCAAGAGTAATTAAAGTAGAATTGAAATCAGCATTTTACTCCAAAAGTCAGCCCTGGCCTGCTCTGTCCTGGTATTCAGCTATGACATGATCAGAAAGAGTTCTTTAATTAAGGACTTTGTAAGGCAGAGAAAAGAATGCATTGAACATGACCTAGCCTGGATTATACATTGAGAGGAGAAGTAAATACTTTTATCATAGTTCTGTCCATAAACTGGAAGAAATACATAGTGGATTCTGATCACCACTTCCAAATCCTGCAAGGAGTTTTAGAGAACCAGTGTCCACCTGGACTTGTCTTCTCCCAGTCTCTCCAGGTTGCTTTTCTGGGCCCTTGTGGTCCAGAGCTGCCTGCCCTGGGAAGTCCACTCCAGATGCTGAGTGTCATCAGGTGCCCTTGACTTTGTATTTGCAAGCCTTCAACATTCTCTGCAAGTGTAGCAACTGAGTCCTCCCTTTAGCTTTGCATAATTCTGCTTGCCCTGATTGCCTTTGGTTTAATTCAGGAATGGGTGCTAAAGCTGCAGCTTATGCATTTCTCTAAATTGACAGCCTTTGTGTAAGGATTTGCCTGGATCTGAGAGATTTCCTGGGACATGTACTATCAGTACTAAAACAGGGAAAGTTCCAGGCAAGCCAGGACATGTTGGTGCCCAGCCCTGTGCCCTGCTTGCCCTGTCATCTGGTAGTCCTCTGTTCTCTACACCTGGTGAGAATTCTCCACTTGCCCTAAGACCATCTCTTTCAGCTTCTGCCCTTCTCCACCAGCCAGCAGCATGCTGTGTAACTCAGCTTTCATAGGAACATTGGGTGTGAGTTCAATTTATAATAGGCAATGAAGTGTTTCCTTTATTGTGTGTCCAATCTCTGGTAGAGAAGGCCTTACAGATATGGCATTACCTCTTGTCTTCAGAGTCCTGTCTGAAAGGCAATTCAGGACATGGCTCTCAGTTTAGCACCCAGCCCCATCATGCTTAGACGTGTTGCCATGTTTCTCTGGGTTAAAATAGCATCTCTGCCTCTTCTACACAAAGCTGGCATCTCTCTCATTTCAGACTTTTTTCATGCCAAACGTTGGGAGTTGTGTCACTTTCCTCAGTTTCTCATGTTTCCATGGTGCTGACGTGCCAACTACCAAATCTCTAGGATTTATTTTGCTGGTTAAAAGCATCTGGTCTGTTGCCAGGGCACCTACAGCCATATGGAGCTTTCCAGTGGTAGCCGTGTGACTCAATGAGGTGGCCAAAATGCGATTTACAGGGTCTGCTGGAAGAGTCATGTAGCAAATCCATGCCTGTGGGCTTGGCTATGGTGGGTAATGTGCTGATACCATCAACTCCAGGACAGAGGTAATCTGTTTGCAATTCCAAACTCATTATTTCTTTATTTGCATTCAGTATCACAAAGCCATTCATGAGAAACACATTTTTAAGGCATCATTACTATAAAATTTGTTAAACTGAGTGTAAACATTTTACCAGCAATATGTTCTGAAGAGTTTTTTTCTTTTTCTTTGTTTTTTAACTGAAACGTTATTTCACAGCTGCCTGGCTTCTAGGTTGGGTCACAAGTTAATAATGCCTCTACCTTGAAATAAGATGGTGCTGTTGCTGCCTATCTTGTAAATTAGGCCACAGTGAGTCTTTCATTCCTATGGCTGCAGCAGTAGGCAGTGCATCATCATTACAAAGCTTTCTTTTTTACTTTATCTCTTCCTATCAAGTTTAATCAGAGGACTGGGAGGGCCTGGGTTCCTTGCAAGGAAAATTCGGGAATAAAAACATTTGGTTACTGGTCTGGGGGTGCCCTGGTGCTTTTTACCCAAGGGAGATTGCCCAGCACAAATGTTATCAAGATAGTGGAGATGCTCTTGAAAAGAAAGACCTTTTGTTTATTTATTTGTTTACTTTTTTGAGACAGAGTCATGCTTTGTGTCACCCTTGGGAGAGTGCTGTGGAATCATAGCTCACAGCAACCTCAAACTCTTAAGCTCATGTGATCCTTTTACCTCAAATTCCCCAGTAGCTGGGACTATAGGCACCTGTGACAATGCCCAGCTATTTTTCTTTTGCTCAGATTGATTTTGAACTCTTGAACTCAAAGGATTCACCCACCTCAGCCTCCCAGAGTGTTAGAAGAAAGATCTTTCAAAGGGTAGAAGAAGATCCCTCTTTGAATGACAGCATCCTAGAGGGCTTTGACCCTTGACCTTTTATGATGTTATGACTTTTTAAGTTTAGATTTACAAGTTTATGATTCAAAATTCTGTTTTTGTCTTCCTGAGCATCTTGGCTGCAAGTGGACCACGAAATGCACAGGAGTAACTTGTGTTCGGAGAAATTAAATTATATCTGGATAAGGGGAAAACTAAGAGGGAGAAAACCATTGTCCATCAAATTCATATGACTTTGAATCCTGGATGCAGGTAGCTGTGTGATCTTAGAGAAGTTACTTGGATGTTCCCCTTCATTTTCCTTATCTCCAGAATGGATATACCAATGTTCACCTTAGAGAATAATTATGAAGATTCAGAAGTAAGCTATATACAAATTTCAGTAGAGATTATTTATAGTATTATTACTATTTTAGCTGTTTTTAAAGTTGACATCTCTGAGGAGACTTACAGACATAGTGTATGGCTGTGCTGCGAAGATCTACATGTTCTGAGGCTGTAAACACAGAGGCTTGAAGACCATCTAAGATTTGCTGTTAATGAGAGAATGGTCTCCAATATTCTAGTCTGAACAACAACTGCAAAAGAGTATTAGTTGCTCCTTATGTTTATGTAATAATTTCAAAAAAACTTTTCTATAACACAGTGTTCCCCATTCTAGTCCTGTGGGTGGAACAGAACTGATTATCTTATATAGGCATTAAGAGAAAATATCACTGTGGGAAAGAGTATAGACTTTTATAGATCATTTGGAAAGCAGTTTCAGCCAGATAACAAACAGGTAGCATTATCCTTTGCCTTAAGTTTTTAGAAGGGCCCTTAGGGAGCAGGTTCCTTATACCCATGGCCTTTGTGGGGTTTGGAAACACAGCACTGGTGTTTATGCTGTTCCTAGGTTGATATGAGGTGGTGAGGCTCTCCAGAGACTGAAAGTTTGGCCATTAATACCAGATCTCCATGGAGACTAGCCTTACCCTAGAAACGTATGTGGGTAGAAGCAAACAATGGCAGTCCCAGAGTAAGTACTTGAGTTCAAAGTGGGCTGAATCCTTTTTTCTTTCCTTTTTGCTTTTTTTTTTTTCTTTAATGCTAAGCTTCTTCTATTCCCAGGATCCTAATTACAATGCAACTTTCTGGCCACTAATTCTGAGACTTACCTATAGTAAATTCATTGTTTTTCACACTTTTAGAAGACCGTGGTCTCTGCCATCAAAGAAGTTATAATGCAGTGAGAGACATGCATGCCAATATAAAATTACCAATAGAATGATAAATGCTATCACGCTATTATGTTAGGAGGAAATATAATGAGGTTCTAAGGAATTAGAGAGAGCATATTAAAAGGTCAGATTCTAAAGGGTAGGTAGAATTTGGTAAGGTATTATACAAGGGAAATAGTACATGTGAATTTTAGGAGGTGGAGGAAGCATGGCACATTTGAGCAATTGAAATTAGATTGCTATAGTTAAAAGACAGATTGCTTGCTGAGATTTGGAGTGCAGACGTATCAACCAAGATTATGGATGATATAGTAGAATGCTGAAAGGAGAGTGGAGTTTTTTCTGAAGACAATGGGAAATCCACTGAATGATTTTATGAAGAGGAATGACATGACTGAATTTACAATGGATAAAGTTCATTATATTGTATGGAGTATAGATGGGAGAAGCGATGTTGGCCTTAATTAGGGAAGAGGCCGTGAGTAGTGGTTAGTGAAGTAGAGATATGCTTATAGGCTGAGGAGGGTGAAGGAAGAAAAAAGCAGACCTAGGTTGCTAGAATAAGCTACTGAAAAATTAGTGACAAAGGATTCCCATTTAATTTTGTTTAGATTATAGTTCTATGATAAAATGATTCTTAAATCTATTTTCTTGACCATACTAATTACAGTTATTTTAAAGTTCATGACTGGTTAACTTCAATATCTGGATCACCTGTGAGTCTGTTTATATTGGCTCTCATTTTTCTCTTGAGTTTCAAAGATTTGGTTTTGTTTTCTGGTATGTCTGGTAGGTTCTTATAGAATTTTGAACAATGTATTTAAAAAAATTTTAGAGACTCCAGATGTTTTCTGATGTCATGTTCCTGAGTGAGAAACAGTTGCTGTACTCTTCCTCTTTCTCCTCTTCTTCCTCTTCCTTTTGGTTTTGATTCTTTAAAGAAAAAAATGTATGTGTAATGTCAGGCTCAAGGACACTATGTGTTGTTGAGTCAAGTGTTGAGGATATCCATGACAAAGCCAACAAATAGAATATACATGAACAAAGATAAGCACAGTTACAAAATAAGAAACTGGTGCCTGGCATGGCCAAGTCTCATGTCAGTTTCCTTATGGCTCGGCAGCATTTGGGGATCCCATGGCTGATGGGGAACAGATTCTTGCAACACATGGTATAGCTTTCTCAGAAATTTCTCATCATGTTCTTTACTTTGGGCTGGCCTTTGGGATATCTCATTCAGAAGCAAGGTATCAGCCACCTCCAGGAGCAGCGCCCACTGTATCTTGGGTATCATACATACCATAAAGTCAGGGTATTGATGTGCACCTCAATGGCCCAGATACACAGGGGGAACCACAGGGCTTTCCCATACACACATGGGAGCTCAACAGGTTGTGGTGAGCAGCTTCATGTTGCCACAACCATCTCCTCTAGGTCAGAACCAGAAAGGGAATAAGTCTTCTTGCGAGTAGATAAGATATGGGGAAATCAGTGATTCAGTAAATGCTTTTCTATTTAGGATTTTCTCTTACCCTTTACATAGCCCATTGGGGATCTCAGTTGAAACCTTAGTATTTACCAGGGCCTTATTCACAGCAGGCTCCAAACTTCATTTTTTTTTCTTCCTAGCACTATGAGGCTACATCATTCTATACTAAGATTTCTACTGTCTTGGACACCTCTTTCTACTTGGTTTTTTAGTGTCTCATCAAAAAACATAGATCGGAAATTATAAAATGACTCAAGGGGGAAATAGTGTATTAGCTTCATCTTTCTGTGGTTCCCTTTTCTACAGCTTCTTGGGCCTCAGGTTTTTATTTCTTTGTAGAATGAACCCCAATTTTTGTATATCCAAGGCAGTGACATTTCTGCAGCTCTAGTACATTGCTTTCTCACTCACCACCTAGTGCTTCAGGACAGGAATCGATAACTCAAGGATAAAGGACATTGTTGAATGCAGGGCTCATCTTGAAGTATTTCCTTTCTTCGGGGATTTTGACCCCTTGAGTCTTAGATGTTTTGGTTATTCTCTGATGCTGTCAAATGGCTTTTTAAGGATTATCTAGTTTTATAGTTTTTGTTAGCCAGAGTTGGTCTGATACTATCTACTCTACCTTAACTGGAGGTAAATTTGGACTTAAAGTTAACATATTTCTTAAATATGTGCAGTTTTATTTTTTAAATTTATTTTTTAATTAAAATTGTAACTGTATACATTTATGGGATACAGTATGATGATTTGAAATAAAATGTGGAATGCTTAAATCAAACTGACTAACATAGCCATCACCTCACTTATTTTTGTGGTAAGACACTTAAAATTTACTCTTAGTTATTTTGAAATATACCCTTGCATTGTGTACTTTAGGCAAGATCTCACCAAATGCCCTCCTTCCTCCCACCAATTGCCTTCTTCCTCCCCTCCACTCCACTCTCCTCTCTATCATCTTCCCTCCCCCTTGCTAGACTATATTTGTGTTTTATCATTCATATGAGTGTGTAAGTATTTATATATTGGTATGTACACATTTAAAAATTAAATAATGATGGGTGTGGTGGCTCATGCCTGTAATCCTAGCACTCCAAAAGGTTAAGGCAGGTGGATTCCTTGAGTTCAGGAGTTTGAGACCAGCTTGAGCAAGAGTGATGCCCTATCTCTACAAAAAAGAAAAAAAAATAGAAAAATTAGCCAGGTGTTGTGGTAAGTGCCTGCAGTGCCAGCTATATGGGAGGCTAAGGCGAATACAGGAGTTTGAGGTTGCTGTGAGCTAGGCTGTCACCATGGCACTCTAGCCTGGGGCAACAGAGTGAGACTTTGTCTCAAAAAAAAAAAAAAAAAAAAACAAAACCCAAAAGTAGTAACAATAACATTGTTAATTTAATATGATAAATGATGAGTCAAGGTATATGACTATCTCCTAACTTTAGATTTTTACTTGTGCTATGTGATGATTCAATTTTCATATTCTTTTTTTTCCGTTCCTGAAACTAAATAACTTAAACTCCAATTCATGCCATGTGCTGTGACACTATTTGGCCTTGTCTTTGCATAAACATTTTATTTATGCATAGGATTGAAATATGTTCCTTCCACATTGGCTCTGAGCACTTAAAATAGTGTTTTTGGCCCCAAAACATTGATAGAAATGGACACAAACGTAGGCATGGAAATGTCACGGCAGTCCTTGCATCTGGATGGTTATCTTGATATTTCAGGACATAGTTATGTTCATGTTCTTAGATAATCGTTGAAATAAAAGCACAAATTTTTTAAAATTATCCTCACTGAGGCTTTAAGAATCTATGAATATAACAGTAGACCCCAGCTGAAATGATTTGACGAGACCCAACAATGTAGGGTCAGATTGGGTCCCTCCCAACTCTCCTACTTTGTTCTTTTCAACCTTTTCATCCCCACAAGTGAGAAACATGCAAGGCCCCAGAACCCCTTCCTGACATCTCCAGGATGCCTTATGAACCCTCTACACTAAAGGAAATCTGCCCTCCTCCCCTGCCCTTGGCCAGCACTAGTTGCTCCTCCTTCTCATTAATAAGGAGCAAGTAGCTGAGGCACTGAGTTTCTCTTCACAAGAAAACCTGGGAGATGGGAATTCCCAGAGAGCCAGGTGTACCCTCCACCTCAACCTGACATTTGCTATCTCCTTTCAATAGATACATATAGTGTGTGCATGCATGTGTGTGTATATATGAGAGAGAGAGAGAGAGAAAATTATGAGATGAATTGTGTCCTTATCAAACCTATATATTAAAGTTCTAACCCTTAGTACATCAGAGTATCTGTCATTGTATTTGGAGGTAAAATAAAGAAGTAATTAAATTAAAATGAGGTCATTAGGGTAGGCTCTAGGCTGACTAGTATTCAGACCTTACAAGAAGAGAAAATGTGGACACAGAGAAGAAAGACAACATGAAGACACACGGATAAGATAACCATCTACAAGGCAAGGAGAGAGGTCTCAGAAAACCAGCCCTAACGATACCTTGATCTTGGACTTCCAGCCTCTAGATCTGCAAGAGGATACATTTCTATTGTTTAAGCCATCCAGTTAATGGTAGTTTGTTGTGGCAGCCCTAGCAGCTAAGCAAGAGAGATGGAGGAAGAAGGAGAGAAAATATGAGGAGATAGAGGTTGAGAAATAAAATGAAAAAGGAGAGAGACAGGCTCAGGGTCTGGCAAGCACAGAAAAGGTTTTGGTGGCTGATGGGTGTAGGGAGTCAAGGGCAAGGCTGAGTGAGGGTAATGCCAGTCTGGCTGCATCCCACACTCACTAAGAGTCTGTGTTTTCAGAGGAAACAAGATGCTGCCTGAAAATTCAGGCTTTTATTCTGGGATCTGCTATACAGAAAACAGCAGGCAACCTTGCTTTTCTTGAGCTCCTTTTTGGTCCTGGCTGACCAATACTGAATAGATGGGATACAAAAGCTACCAACTGATAACCTGGATGACAAAGAAATAGGGACAGACTGGGCAGAAGAAAAGCCGAACAGTTTCAGATCTAGGTGATGTTTAAAAAAAATCTTAAAACACACATGCATGTAAACGTTAGTGCAAATTGTCCACAAGTTGGAAGTAATGGACAGAGTTAAAGAGACTTGAATTTAAATCCCTGCTCTGCCACTTACATTGTACATAACCATGGACAACACACTCAAATTCTCTGGAATTGTGTGTTCAAATTTGTAAGATGAAGATATAGCTGCTTCACCGCACCACATTATTAGAGATTAAATAAGAAAAATATATGGAAAGGACTTAGTCTATTGTCTGGCACATAGTAGGAGTTTAAAAGATGTCACTTTTCTCTATCAAGCAGAAATAACGCCTTGTCACATTAAAGTATAAATAAAAAATATTTGTCCAGGCATGGTAGCTCATGCCTATAATCTTAGCATTCTGGGAGGCCAAGGTGGGTGGATCACCTGAGCTCAGAAGTTCGAGACCAGCCTGAGCAAGTGCAAAATCCAGTTTCTACTAAAAATAGAAAAACTAGCTGGGCATTGTGACAGACCCCTGTAGTCCTAGCTACTCAGAAAACTGAGGCAAGAAGAGCATTTGAGCCTAAGAGTTTGAGATTACTGTGAGCCATGACAGCACAGCACTCTATCCAAGATGACAGAGTGAGACTCTGTCTCAAAAATATATTTTGATTATGTCCGAGGTCTGGTTTGATGGGAGTGAGGGTACAGAGGGGTGGAGTGGAATATTAAAGTGAGTGGAAGTAGAGGTGAATGGCTGGGGCAAGGGCATGGGACTGAAGAGGAAGGAGAAATCTGGGAACCCTATCATTATCAGAACAGCCCACCAAAAGTGTTGACAACACAGAGAGGAAACCAAGGCTAGGGAGATCCTTTGTGATGCCTGTGGCAATGCCATGGGGTGAGGCATACGTGAAAGTGGAGTGAGCTGAGGGGGCAGGGTGTCTGCACCTGGGAAGCAGAGGAGAAAGGCCTGGGTGAGGAGCTCGGGTTGACTCCAGCAGAAATGGTCTAACAGGCGGAGTGGGATATAACCTTCACTGGATTTTTGAGACCTGGCTACAAAGTGAAATGCTAAAATTGTTGATAACTAGAATCTGTGGAGAGCTCAAATTAATCAACCAAAAAAGAGCAAACAATCCCATCTACCACTGGGCAAGAAGCATGAACAGAACCTTCTCTAAAGAAGACAGACGGCCAACAAACATGAACATCCCTAATCATCAGAGAAATGCAAATCAAAACCACCCTGAGATATCACCTCACTCTGGTAAGATTAGCCCACATCACAAAGTCCCAAAGTTGCAGATGCTTGTGTCAGTGTGGAGAAAGGGGAACACTTTTTTTTTTTTTTTTTTGAGACAGAGGCTCAAGCTGTTGCCCTTGGTAGAGTGCTGTGGCGTCACAGCTCACAGCAACCTCCAACTCTTGGGCTTAAGCGATTTTCTTGCCTCAGTATCTCAAGTAGCTGGGACTACAAGCACCCCCCACAATACCCAGCTATTTTTGTTGTTGTTCTTGCACTTGTCATTGTTTAGCTGGCCCAGGCAGGGTCCAAACCTGCCAGCTATGGTGTATGTGGCTGGCGCCATAACCACTGTGCTACAGGTGCCAAGCCAAAAGGGGAACACTTTTACACTGTTGGTCAAACTACAAACTAATACAGCCTCTTAGGAAAGAAGTATGGAGAATCCTCAAAAAACTCAAAATAGACCTTTCATTTGAAGAAAAAAATAATTTTGCCCTAAGGACATTTGAACTAGATTGTTTATTGCAACTCAATTTACAATCACCGAGGTGTGGAAACAACGTAAATACCCATCCATCCATGAATGGATTAATAAACTGTGATATATGTATACCATGGAATACTATTCAGCCATAAAACGATGGCGGCTTTACATCTTTTGTATTAACCTGGATGGAATTGAAACATATTCTTCTTAGTAAAGTATCACAAGAATGGAAAAGCGAGTATCCAACATACTCAATACTAATATGAAGACAGTACACAATCTAATACATGCCCACACAAAAGAAAAACTCAAGTTGTGTGGGGGGTGGGAGGGAGGAGGATTGGGGAGCTCCCACATAATGGGTACAACATAAGGGTATATGGCCCACCTCCCAGGTATGGAACACAACACAACAGGGACTTTACCTAACAAATGCAAAAATTGTAACCTAATCATTTTACCTGCATATTAATCTGAAATTAAAAAAAAAAAGAAATTCTAAAATCAAGAGAACCAGAGTCTCTCTAGGAAAACCTGGGAGAAAAGATGAGTCCAAGCTTCTCTGCCTTAGTTACTGTTTCTCACCAGAGAACAGCAAGCATAACAATTAGCCCAAGGGAAAAATGTATGTTGGCAAACACACACAAAGCTTGACTATCACAACGGTATTTTCAGTGTAGGAAAAAGTTAATAGTACCTGTGGTATAAGAGACACTTATACACATTCATTATCTTCTTTAAACATCTTGTTTTACCTTAGGGAGGCCCAAAGAGGCAAGGTCACCTGAATAAGGCCACAGTTTGTTGATTCTGAAGTTATGAATGTAAGATAGCCAGCCATGGCAGGATTGGGAGCCCCCTCCAGGGGTGGACACAGGCTCCTGGGTAAGTGTACAGCAGCGTGCTGGCCTTGTCCTGCTGTTGTATAGGGAAGAAGACCCTGCATTGTGATTAGCTAAAATTGTTAGTAACATGGGCTTGTGTGGGGGTGCGTTGGGGGTGGAGGGTGGGAATGGAGGGGGCAGGTGCACAGAGTAGATTCAGAATTCTCTCTACCTCCTGCCTTCATCATCATCATCATCACCACCACCATTTTAGTGAAGAGAAAAAGGAGGTGCACAAAGGTTAAGTACTTTGCCAAAATACAGGATGCTCAGTTATATTTGAATTTCAGATAAACAACGACCAACTTTTTCATATAAGTATGCCCTAAATATTACATGGAAGTATCTATATTGAAAAATTATTTGTTACATATCTGAAATTCAGATTTAACTGGGTATACTTTATGTTTATCTTTTTTTCCTTTTATTAAGTAATATATACATAGACCATGAATACATTTATGTCTTTGTGGGGTTCAATGTGTTGATTTTTTGTACAAATTGGAGTGCTTACAACATAGCTTTCACCTCATTTACTTAATGTGTTAAGACATTTATGTTCTATACTTGATAGATTTGACTTGTACCCTTGCAATATGCTCCATAGATGTGGTCCCACCATTTACCCTCCCTCTATCAAACTACCCCCTCTCCTCCCCTCCTCTCCCCCTTCCCTCCTTCATTCTGGGCTATAGTTGTGATTTATCTTTCATATGAAAATGCAAGTGATTATAAATTGGTTTCATAATAGTACTGAGTACACTGGATATTTTTTTTCCATTCTTGAGATACTTTACTAAGAAGAATATTTTCCAGCTCCATCCATGTAAACCTAAAAGACATAAAGTCTCCATCTTTTTTTAAAGCTGCATAATATTCCATGGTGTACAGATAGACTGAACCTGGACCCACACCTTTCTCCTCTAACAAAAATTGACTCTCACTGGATAAACATCTTAAACCTAAGACATGAAAGTATAAAAACTCTTGGAGAGAGTGCAGGGGAAACACTTGAAGAAACTGGCCTGGGAGAATACTTTATGAGTAGGACCCCCCAGGCAATTGAAGCAATACCAAAAATACATTACTGGGATCTGATCAAACTAAAAAGCTTCTGCACTGCCAAGAACACAGTAAGTAAAGAAAGTGTACTGCATGTTTATTTGAAAAATCTTGCAGCCATACTTAGGTGACAGTCAGCGCAAGGATTAAAACCAAGAGGCGCCACTCTTAACCATCACACTTTGTGTTTTAAATATGCCAACTGGTCTTTTAGAGATTTGGTTTTGATGACTTAACTTTTCTCTGGTTCTTGATCTGAACAGGGTTTCTGTTTTTTTTTTATTAATTGATAGCTGTATACATTAATGCAAACATGGGGTACATTGTACTGTTTTCATATACAATTTGAAATACTTTCATCAAGCTGGTTAACATAAATTTCAAGTCATTTGCTTAGTCATTGTATCAAAACATTTATATTCTAGTTCTAGAAAAGTTCACTTGTACCCTTGTTAGACAGATATATAGG
>CAUYQV010058960.1:0-14019 GCA_963574575.1 Galagoides demidoff | reverse complement strand
TAAGATAGACCTCAAAAATGGTCCCTCCAATCCCACTCCCTCCACCCATTCCCCCCTCCCTTCTCCCTCCCCCCTCCCCACATTCTTAGGCTATTTGGTTATAGCTTTCATATAAAAGGTATAAATTAGTTTCACACTGTGGTATATGTACACCATGGAATACTACGCAGCCATTAAGAAGGATGGAGACTTTACGTCCTTCATGTTCACATGGATGGAGCTGGAGCATGTTCTTCTGAGCAAAGTATCGCAAGAATGGAGGGAAAAGTATCCAAAAGACAAACTTCTTAATATTCAGGCTTCCTAAATAACCGTTTGGGCTTAGAACTTGCAAGTTTATTGCAAGATAATGGGCCCAGTGAGCCCTGGCTAGCCTCAGGTCATTAGCGGTTCCTGACTATCTGTTCTTAAGTGGGAAACAGTCCCCAGATGACCTAGTTCCTTCTCTCCACCCCTAGCCACCTGCCCTGGTCTTCCCTGCTGTCAAGGAGAGGAACTGGGATCAGGTGGTAGGTCTCCTCCCAGGCCCAGCCTGTCCTGGCTCATCTGTCAGGGAAAGAAACTGGGGGCTGATGTGGCATACTGGTAGGCAGAGAGCAGCTGGGGGCAGAGACTGCATGTATCCCCCTTAGCACGGCAGCCTTGGAGGGAAGACAGGCCAAGTGCAGTGGCAGCAGCATCTAGGCTGCTGAGCTAGGCGTGGGCTCCTCCTCTCGCCCCCAGGCCCACAGCACCCACCCACCAGGGAGGCCCTGGGCCTGTTGGGTGTGAGCCTGGCTCTGCGCTGGTTCAGGACACTGCCCAACAAAGAATACTGTTAACTGTGTTTTTTTCAAGTGAAATAATGGACCATAACACAGTCTATCTGGAAACTTTTTTTAAAATTATTTTTGCAGTTTTTGGCAGGGGCTAGGTTTGAACCCACCATCTCCAGCATTTGGGGCTGGTGTCCGACTTCTTTTTGAGCCACAGGTGCCGCCCTTGGAAACTTTCTTAGTGTCCCACGTGTACCCAACTGCACTTACTGCACTCCAGGTACTGTTCTAATTATTTCATTTAATCTTCAGTCAAACCCGACCAGTACAGACTATTCCTACCACCATGATAAACAGGGAAGTGAAGCATTTGCCTGTGGTCACCGAGCTAGTTACGTGTTAGAGTCTGAGGTTCAGAACTAGCATCCACCACTATCCCATATTCTCTGTATTTGCCCTCATTACATTCAAACCATCTCTAGAGACCCAGAGACACCATCTCTATCAAGTTGGCCTGACTCTCCAGATCCGGTTATGTGTTCTTTCTCTCCACCCATGTAAATCTTTCTATAAATTTATTTGCCACTTCAGATTATAATAAATCGTTCATATATCCCTCTACTCTGCTAGATTATCAGCGACCATGGCTCATTTATTTTTATATCCCATTGTCTGTTCTCCAATAAATGTAAGTTGGATGCAAACGTAAATAAATATCTCACATTATTACAAAGCGTCAAAGGCTTACAAGGCACTGCAGAACATAATATTTATATGTAATTCTCTCTTCCACTCTCTTTCATGCAAATATTTCCAGCATCATATAAACCCAGAGCTTAAGTCAATATTGGTTGAGTGAATGAAAACGTCTATGATGGGATTCTAAGGCAAACTACAATCTTTGCAGTAAATATTCAGACTGTTCTAAAATAGAGTATCAAATTAAATCAAGATAGACCACAGCTTCTGGGTTAAATATATCCTGGATATAGATTAAATATTTGGAGGATTTATTAACTGACCTATGCAAATGGACAGAGTTCAACAGTTCTGCTTCAAGTACAAGTAAGTAAATCTAGAGGAAAGATGATTTGATTACTGCAGTTTGGGGGGAAAAAATTCATCTTGATCTAATACCTCAGCATAAACAGCCACTAAGTTAATGTTGGGAAAACTGATTACTTTCTGATTTAATTTAAGTATTTTGGGAGGTTGTGTGTAGTTAAACAATTCAACATGCATACAGGCCTCTAAAAAAGTAAATGAAACAATTCTAATATATAAAATCATGAAAAAGTTTTAAACCAAAATTTCACACTAAGTTTAAACAAATATTAACTTCACTTCTACTACAGCCCTTTCCCCCACTATTAGCACTGTGCCTATTTCTATTTTGAATGGATGATAGATGCACCCAGTATATAGTCAAAAGTTATATACATATAGGGAAAGGAAGACTGGCTCCCACTTCCTGTTTCCTTCCAAGTAGGCCAGCACTATTCCTGGCTCCACACGACTTCTTCCACGTAGAGTTTAAACCTAGAACAACACAAAATAGAAACATAATCAAGCTATATCATAATGTTGAATTTAGTTTTCTATTGTTGAACATTTGGAGTGTTTTATGTATTGCAACCAATGTTTCAAAAACTACTCTCATACGTGTGCCTTGGAGTATATCTATTAAATTCTTGAGTGATTGAAGGAAAAAAAAAAAAACCTAGAAGTAAATTTGCTAAATCAAAATGTAGTACATTTTATTTTATTATATATATATGTATCATGTTTTGTTGAATCATAGCTGTGTACATTCATATGCATTATCAAATGTATTATCAAGCTGACCTCTGCATAGGTTTGAGATTTAAAGTGTCACAACAATGAAGGAGAATGTTTCTTCTCCGTGTCCAAATTGACAAAGGCAAAGTGATGTCTCAACACAGGGTGCTTAATATCTTTTCAGGTATCTAAAAGTCATTTTTTTTGTTTTATCTTATTATTCTCTGGTGTCTGTTTACCCTATGTCTATTTTTTCCTACAGATATGGAAAAACCTTATTATATAGTAAAAATGAAAAATAGTCCTACTTTTGGTATTTGTTAGAAGTGTCTTTTTCTGGGTTGTTCTCTTGTCTTTTGACATTTCTATGGTGGGTTTTTTTGTTTGTTTGTTTGGCCAAGGTCATGTTTAAACCTACCACCTCTGGTATATGGGGCCAGCGCCCTACTCCTTTGAGCCATAGGCCCCACCCCCTGCTATGGTGTTTTTATTTTTTCCCTTGCAAAATGTTTATGCAGTTGAATTTATACATTTTTAGTATAACTTCTGTGATTTGAGCCACATTAAGAAAAGTATAGCTTAGCTCCAAAATAATAAAAATGATTCTATGTTTTCATCTAGTATTTTTTAATTATTATTTCCATATTTTTAAAGTTTTATCAAGTTTTCTCCATGGCATTTATCAAATAATGTCTTTAATTCCTGATGTAAGTTCCATTTTTGACATACAACAAATTCATTAAGCAATTTAACCCTTTTTCTGGATTGCATTCTATTTCAACACTCCATTTGCCGTTTAATTACTTGACTTTGATGATAGCTATAGTGTGATTTAGAAAGTTAATTCTCATATCTTTCTACTCTTTGTTTTTAGACTTGTTCTGGCTATTTTTACATAAATACTTTTTAACATGATCTTTAGAATCCGATTATCAATTCCAAAAAGAAAATAGTCTTTTGGCATATTTTTTTGGAACTGAATCAAATTTATAGACTAATTTAGGACAAATCCAAGTTTTCCTTATATAGCGTCTACCTAACAAGGATCAACACAATTTTTCCTCTATCTGTACATCGTTTTAGTTGTCTCAATGACAATTTACAGTTTCTTCTATAAGTATGTCTTCAATATTTTTTAGTTTTTTATAAGCATTTTGTCTTTATTTCTATTAGAAATAGAATCTGTTCTGTTTTGAAAATATAGTTGCTTGATTACGGCTGTTGTTTTTTATATACTAATTTTGTTCTTAGTCATCTCATTGTATTTTTTTATTTGGTAGAGTAAATTCTTAACTCTTGATTTTCTTGCACTACTTAGATATACCCTATTTTTTGCAAATAATAATACCATTATCTTCTTTTAAAAATTTTTATGCCACATTTATATTTGTGAAAGTGGACATCCTGGTTTACATCTTGACATCAATAGAAAGTTAAAATTTTTTTTTATTAGGCTAAAGACAAGCTTTGGCTAAATATATGTTTTCATCACCTATGTTAATTTTTTTATCTTTTGAATTGAGCCCTCAAATAATTGGTTTCTATTCTCCCTGTTTATGGTGTAAATATTTAAGATTTATATTTTGTGTGACACTCTTTCAGTTGTATCTCATTGTTTTATTATGTACCATTTTCTTATTCACTAAGTTAATATATGTTGTAATTTTCTTTTGTTTTTTCTCTTTCTATTATTTATTTATTCATTATTATTTCAGGTGAATATGAGGGTACAAACAACTAGGTTACAATGTTTGCTCTTGTTAAGTAGAGCCCCTCTTGTCTTTGTGTCCTGCACCCAAGAGCTGTGCATATACCCTTACATTGTGCCCATTACGTGGGAGCGCTCCAATCCTCCTCCGTCTCCCTTCCTCCCCTTCCCCCCAGATTAAATTGAATTGAGCTTTTCTCTCATGTGGGCATGCATTAGACCATCTACTGGCTTATTTTGATGACTTTGTTGATCCCAAATTGAGAAGCATACGTATCTCCTCTCTCTCTTTTTGTCTCTCTCTCTCACTTATCTTACCTCGTGGTCAGCCACAATTTCTCCTTTTGATCATTAATGTTTAGTCTCATAGCATTTGGATTAGATGCAGTTATCTCTAACACTAGAATGGTTTAAAAATCAGTATTTTATTAGCACAGGAAAATTAAGTGTATTGTCTTTTCAGATATAGTTGTTGATATACTTCAATTAGATCTGTTTAATCTATTTGCCGTCTTCTCCTCTACATACTCACCTTTTCCATACTTGACTTTTCATTTCCTGGGAGAGGTAAATGAGGATCTCCTATGGGAAATAATTTTTGTCTAGTTTTTCATTGACTTAATATACCTTTTGTTTATAACAAACATGAACTGGAAATATTAAATAAATATTAAATACAATATTAATTGGAATTTTGTTTCCCTTCTGTATTAGTTTCTTAGGGCTGCTATAATAAGTAGCTCACATTTGATCATTCATAACACAGCAAATTTATGGCTTTTCAATTCTGGAGACTAGAAGTCTGAAATCAACTTGTCACAAAGGCAAGCACTTTTCTGAACACCCGAGAGGATGCTTCTCTGCCTCTTCCTAAATTCTTTTATTTTTTTTTTAATTAAGTCATTTGTACATAGATTTTGAATACATTTATGCCATTATGGGATTCAATGTGTTGATTATTTGTACAAATTGGAGTGCTTACATCCTACTGATCAACACAGCCTTCACCTCATTTACCCAATTACAGCGTTAAGACATTTGTGTTCTATACCTGATAGATCCAACTTATACTTGCAATATGCTCCATAGGTGTTGTCCCCCTACTAACCCTCCCTATATCGACCCACCCCCTCCCTTCCCCTCTCCCTCCCCTTCCTCCTTCATCCTAGGCTATAGTTGTGTTTCATTTTTCATATGCAAGTGTGAGTGATTATAAATTGGTTTCACAGTAGTACTGAGTACATTGGAATTTTTTTTTCCATTCCTAAGATACTTTACTAAGAAGAATATTTTCCAGCTCCATCCATGTAAACATAAAAGAGGTAAAGTCTCCATTTTTTAGTGCTGCATAGTATTCCATGGTATACATATACCACAATTTATTAATCCATTCATGGGTGGATGGGCACTTAGGCTTCTTCATTCCTTGACAATTATGAATTGAGCTGCAATGAACAATCTGGTGCAAACATCTTTATTGACTAAGTGAAGCAAACAGACAGCCCCCAGATTAGGAGAGGATTTTTGCAGGTTATATTTCCAACAAAGTCTAATAACCGGAATCCACAGGGAATTCAAACTTATTACTAAGAAAAAAAAAGTGATCCCATTTCATTTGTGGGCAAGAGACATGAACAGAAACTCCTCTGAAAAAAGACAGGTGCATGGTCTACAGACACATGAAAAAATGCCCATCATCTTTAATCATCAGAGAAAAGCAAATCAAAACCACTCTGAGATACCATCTAACTCCAGTAAGAGTAGCCCACATCACAAAATCCCAAAACTACAGATGTTGGTGTGGATGTGGAGAAAAGGGAACACTTCGGCACTGCTGGTGGGAATGCAAGCTAGTATGTTCCTCTTGGAAGGAAGTTTGGAGAACACTCAGGGATCTAAATGTAAAGCTGCCTTTTGATCCTGCAATTCCTCTTCTAGGTGTATCCTCTTCCTAACTTCTGCCAGTTAACAGCAACCCTCTGTGCTCCTGGGCTTGTCGTATTATAATGCAAATCTGTCTCCCTCATTATCTGCCCGTGTTTTTTCTGTCTTTGTCCAAATATCTCTCTTAGGAGAATGCTGGTAATTAGATTAAGGTTCTCCCTAATCTGAGATATAAACTCATATTTACCTGGTTACACCTGTGAGACCCAAATTAGGTCAAACAAGCACTGCGGTCAGGACTTACAGGTATCTCTGAGAGGCACAATTCAACCCATGACACCTTCTTTCCCACATTCAGTGCTTTTTGTACTGATTTTTCCTTGTTTGTATTAAGAGTATAAACCACGGTTTTTATGTGGGTGGGCTCAGCGTGCTTCTACAACCTTTCACTTTTTAATCCTTCTGTTTTAGATTTATCACATATGCACAGAAATATTTGGCTTTAGCCTTGTAATACAGGCTGAAATACTTTTATTGTAAGAAGTATGTCCATCCGTATTAAAACCAGATGATTTATATTCTCTCTGACATCATATTTTGGTCTATGTTTTTTCATTCACTACTTTATTTTTTATGTGTGTTCTGTATATTCCTTTGCTTTGTTGTGTGTAATTTGGGTCTCTTACTACAGTTTGGAAACTTTATTTCCTGTTTTGGGTCATTTTAGTGTTTGATTTGTACCTGAAACATAGTTTAGTCTACTTATTTCCTATTTTACAGACACCAGGAACAATGATGGGTGGATATATCTCAAACACCATTTTCTCCAACATGGTTTAGTAGGTACTACTATAATTATTGTTCGTCTGATACTTACTTTATACCTTAAAATATACCCAAACCTCAATTGTTTAATCTGTCAGACAAAATGAGACTTTTAGTCTTCAGCTGATAAAAGACAAAATAATCAATATCCTCACACAACCCGCTAATTTCTTTTCCAACTCTCATTAGATACTTTGTTTCTTCATTGTCATTCTATTCACATTGTATTATAGAAACTATAATCCAAAGAGTTGTTTCTTTCTTATTTTAAAAGTTAAATGGAATCCAGGCTCACCTTTGTTTTCTTGTTGCAGTATCTCTGTTCAACTAGTATCCAACTGAGACTTACTTTTTAATGATTTCTTGAAGGTGGCTTTATAGAAAATACATTCTCCTGGTGCTTGTATGATCAAAAATTCCTGCTGTTACTTTCCTATTTCAGCCACCTGTCTAGGTATGTGTAACGTTTTGTTCCCACTTTATTTCCTGGAGGATTGTACACTTATCCCTCCACTGTTTTCTAATGATGTATATTGTTGCAAACGGTAATGCCAGCATAGTACTTCTTCCTTATAAGTTATTTGATCTTTTTTCCTGGTTATCCAAGAAATACATTTTTAAAATTCACAACTTTAGTGGGTTATATTCCAGCCCTTGTTTTTTAATTTCATGGTTTTTGTGATTGAGGTAGTTAGGTGAAGAGCCCCTGCCAATTCCCCCTTGCTCCCCTTCTCTCACCTTGTCAGAACCCCCCTTCCTCTGCCCCGAAGCTGGCTTCATACCAGGGACTTTCCAAAACAGACTCAGTACCAACACCCATACCCACATCCTTCTTCTCTGCACATCTACCAAAAACCTCAACAGCTCGCCCTCCCCCCTTACTCCCCCTTGTGCTTGTGGTTTTTAAAGTTAAAATCAGCCTGTAACAGCAGCTGGGGGTCCTTCTTCCCGAGCGGCTGAGGGACCCTGACGTGTCAGCAATAAACTGACCTCTTGCTTTTGCATCGACCCGAGTCTGGTGACTGTTCCTTGGGGGCGACTATCGTGGCTGGACCCCGTTTTGGGTCCAACATATTCATGGTAGCTAGTTTCCCAAACCATGATGTGGCTTAAAAATCATACCTTTTGATTCAAAATGGAAAGGAAATGATCCCCAATGTGTTTCCCCAGATGTTATTGGGCTTTTACACTCCCAGATTCCTGATGTGGCACTCAGGGATGCTTGACGTATTTAAATTCTGGGAAAAAATAACTTTGTCTTCAAAGGACATTGTAATTGATTCCTCAACACCTTTTTTTTTCTTTCTTTCTTTCTGCTTTTTGTGTGTTTGTTTTTCCTCTCAGGAATAAGGTCCCACTATGATGCCCGGATGGACCTGGAACTCCTGGGATTCAGAGATCCTCCTGCCTCGGCCCCTCAAGTACCTAGAACTACAGACAGCTGTTGGTTTCATGTATCACTTGAAGGTGCTTGGTTAAGTCCTAAGTCACCCACACAGTGTACATTTATAAACAATATACCGTCTGCTTCTCTTAAAGAGGTGTATTTCTAGCTCCATTACAGCCCCCAAATGTTCCAATTTCAGTATAAACCTATAGTATTAATTACCTGATTAATCAGCTCCATGGATCGCCTAACATGCATAGATTTGTCCTGTGTAGACTTCGTCATCTTGTGCATGTCACTGTCTTCCCTGAATTAGGAATTTTCAGGTGAAGACAAAACAATACATCTTAACATTGTGGTGAATGTATTTATGACTAGAGGAAAAAGCTAGTTCCTAAGTCAGGCCTGTGTCAGAAATTGCACCCACAAACCACCGTGATGCAAAGAAAAGTCTATTAGGGTATGAGAGTAGGCACGTTTGTAAATGTGTATGCTTCTGTACGTGTATGTGTAGGCATACCTGCAGGTAAAGACGTAGTCAGACATGAAGAGAAGCAGCAACAGAGGGAAAAAGGGATGAAAATGGGAGTTATTTGACTTATTTCAATATTATGCATGTAGTATACATGCACACCTGTATGTGTATGTGCATATTTGTATTAATGCGTGTGTTTGCATATGTGTATACACACACACACACACAAGACCTGACAATTAAGTTCACAAACTCATCCTGGAAAGAGCTCTGCACACTTCATTGTTGAATATCGCTATGGTCACCTTGAAGTACAATTTCAAAATTCTTTTTCTGGTATGGCCATCAAAGCTGTCATATTACTGTTGAGGTCCTGAATATCATCAAAATACCTTACTTTTAATGTTTTCTTTATTTGGGGGTAAAGAAAAAGTCCTTTAGCACCAGATTAGGTGAGTAGGGAGAATGTTCCAGTACAGTTATTTGTTTACTGGCTAAAACCTCCCACAGAGACATTGCTCTGTAAGCTGGTGCATTGTTGTGATGCAAGAGACACACCTTTTTCATGCCAGGACTTTCTGCTGAGACTTTCCTGTTTCACTATCCACGTTTACGTGGTGTGCTGTGCTTCTTGCAATCAGCCAGCATTCATGCACATTTTGATAAATTTTTGCAATGTTTCCAGCAGTGCCTCCCACAATGGCAAGTTCGGAAACTTAAATGTCAAACCTTATAAATATATATGGTATTATTAATATTCATACCAAGATAGTAGTTATAAGTAAATGTCATCCTTGGCCAAACACAACCTATGTATACATATGCACTCACACACACACTGAAGATTGCCCATCTGACATGGATTTGTGCTAAACCTTTATATATTCATCTGGTTATTTTAGACAGATAAATATTTAAATATTTAAATGTATATTTGCCAGATGTGACATCTAATCATTCTATTAAGATCCCAGAAAAATGTAACTCATGCCTTTCCCTAGATGAACACCTGTTTGTTGTAAATTCCTAGTTATACGACCTAATTAACAGTCCTGAAGCAGTTAATAGGTCAATAAAGCCAGGTATTTCAAAGCACTTACATGTATGGGTTATGTATATGTATAATGATCCACTATAATTTTGGCTTGTATTAAGTGTAGTTTGGAGTATTCTTCTAATAAATCTTTGCCTATAAAAATGGGTATTAAACTATAGAGTCAAGTGCTTTTTTCAATGCAATATTTTCTTTTGGTTACATTGCACTTTCCACAGTGCTACTTTACCAAGGACCAAATTGACACTAAGCATTTTCCAAGTTCAAAGGAGTGAGGGGATGTCTTTGAACCTGTCTTTCTAGAAAGGACTAAATGGAATAGATTGGACTTGAACAGCTGGTCACAAAAGATAAAGATCACTGGGGCAGGAGCAAGAAGCAGAGAGGGCATTTGTGATCAATATTACCAGTTGTTAAAATCTTTCTCAGTCTTAGTGTTTACTTTCTTGAAGTCAGTGAGAGAAGGCAAGAGGTACAAGAGCAGAATAATTCAATACATACAGAGCTAAGTTCTACTTTACGTATAGGATTAAGTTATGATAGATGTGATAGAGTCTACTGCTGAGTCTCAGATTTTTTCCATTTGAAAGTCACCTTCATACATACATGTGTATGGTCAGTTATAGTGCTGAATCTCAGCTTAAAGATCATTCAGTTAAAGTTATCTCTCACACACACAATATACATGACACATGTAAAGATACATGCATATGCACACAGGAGTGTCTGTGTAATTTGCATACATACATATGAAAAATGAATATTTAAGGAACAGAGAAATGGCTCACATTTCACTTTTATTTTGAAGGATTCAGATATTATTAGAAAAGTAGAATTTGCATTTATGCAATTTAAATAAAAAGTGATGAAGATCTAAAGTTTATTCAAAACTGATAAAGAGCTCATATTTGAAATTATCTTGTTATAGGGATCAAACCAGAGGTCTGACCTCTATCATATCCTCAACGATATTGTGCCTGAGGTACAAGATTTGTAAACAGTTGGATGGTGGATGAATGGTGGAATTGATGGAGGATTGATGGATGGACGAATCGCCTTTCCCACCATCTTGTGAAACACAATACTCTCACAGGTGGGATCATTTTACACTTTGTAGATTATATTTATTTATTTATTTATTTTGAGATCTTTGCAGTTATTTATTTGTCTTCCTTTTCCCAGGATGGCTCCAGTTCAGGCCAAGTGCTGCTCAAATCATAGGCTACTAATGACTTCCCTCCCCAGTCTATAACACCTCCAAACTTGGGAGACAATGACCCAGAGATTTGTATCAGTTTGGTAAGATCATTAAGCCAACTCTGGGAAGCTAGTGCTGTTTTAGTCTTTATTATTTGTTCCCATTTACTTTATCTCTATTTTGCAAATACTACTGACTGGCTTCAGCCTTCCTTCTTCTCCTTTCTGGGAAGTGTACATCTGCTTCTGACATCTGCCTTCCATCTTCCTTTGAAAATTATGAAGTGATGCCAACTCCTTTTATCAACAAATTACCCGTAGAAGCACTTAGAGGGCTATAATGATTCTTTGATTTCCTTTGATTCTTTATGAATTTGCAAAATGACTCCATGCTTATATCAGCTCTGTTGGTCCTTTCTTTTTCCATATTTAATATTTATACTTGGCAGGCCCAGATGGTGTACTTTGTTATGCCCTGAAATGTTGCTATTTTTTTTTCATTCCTTAATTACAGTAATGTCAGTCTGTAATATCCCCAGCCTCCATCTCTTGTTGACACTGTGACCTTCACATTTGTTGTATTATTGATTGAAAAGACTGTATGGTCGACACCATGTAATAATCCAGACATTTTTCTTAACTTTTTTACTCGTACATGTTTGTCTACACTGACGTTTTGCTCATGCCTTTACATGATATCTTTAGCACACTGCACATTTTCATAAAGTTTGCAGATCTTTAGATATAGAGATCTCCTCCTAGATAAGCCAACAAGAAATGTTGAAAACCACTGAATTACCTGCAGAGGCATCATAGAAATATAATGCAAACCTGAATTTCTCAATATCTGAAAGCATCCTTCTGATAATAAGGCAATTTGATAATGAAAAGTATACATCTCTATTTGAAGATTTTCAAATTCTCTGACTTTTAAAAATATTTCATGAAAACTTATATTAATAGGCCTGATTGATGTAATAAAAAATAGCATTGATTTTATTAGCTTATTTGGTTTTCACTATTAGATTATGAGACTTGTTTCATCTACACTCAGGTAATCAGTGACACCTCTTACCACACATTTGCCTCAGAATCTTTTATAAAATCCTAAGGACATCACATGTCCATCTTTCAAGGTCATCTTAGTGCATTAAATTCTATACTTCACAATTGCTTTCCAATGTTCAAGTTTGTCTCAATTTTCAAATGCTCATTTGGAGGATTTTATCTAATTAACTTAAGTTTCCAAATCAAGAACTCCCCAAATAACACAGCATTTTTCTTTTTTTTATTTACCTATCTTTTTATTTTTTATCATGTTTGAACATTCTCTAAAAAATTCCCCAAGGGATGCACCTAGAAATAGAAGCTCCCTTTTCATATAAACAGGCTTGCTCTGGACAACAAAGTCAGTACTTTGCCCTTGGATCCAACATCAAACAAGATTACAGAGATTTCTTTGCTGCTGTACCTGACAGTGTCAGCCACCTTTTAAAAAGACATTTGCAGCCTCAGTGGAGGCTGTGTTCCTCTGAGCTAAGTGAAAGCCCTGTACACAAGTCAGGGGGGCTCTGCCCCCTTTGTCTTTTCTGTAAATTTCATCGTTTGTTTTGCTAATTTCAACTTAGAACTAAACATAATATACAGCACTTTAAAATTTTTAATAAGAGAAATTCCTTGAACTATGACGTATTTCAGAAATGCCACTTTTACTTTTTTGTTGTTTAATTTGGAATATGTGAAAATGCATTTTTATTAACGTGGTTCCTATAAAACCAGGATATAATGATGGAACATTTACCCTATGCCAGCAAAGCCATATCTACACACATACACATATTAAGATAATAAAGCATTTGAAAATTAGGATGTTTTCAACGAACAAAAGGACTCTGGTCATAAAGGTAGATCTAATGAATGTGGAAAAGCCTTTGCTTATTCTAATGGTAGCAACCAGCTAACTGTAAATAGTTCTCATGTCAAAGTTTGCCATGATTCCCTGTGATGTCCCCACTACTCTGTAGGTCCTCATAGATACCATGAAAATACAGAACTTTTGCCCTTGATATTGTCACTCAATTGATCGCATATAATTTCCCAAAAGCAATTTTAAGTCTGAGAATAAAATATTCGCAAGTGGATGCTCGTTTTCTGGTATTCCGGTTAATGTAGCATGCCCGTCCTTTGCAAGGTTGTCCTTGGATGGCACGGGTTGCAGTAAACTCAGCAGGCAGCCGGAGACGGCGCACCAGGTCTGGACACTCTTTTGCTCATTTCAACAACCTGTTCACGCTCTGTTGCATTCTATCGCCCAAAGTTTCTTTTTATAGTCAAATTGTGTTTGCTTTAAATTATTTCAGTTTTTGTTTAGGATTTATTCATTTTTCTTGCAGAGGACCAAGTAAGTATTCCAGAAATGGTACCGAAGCTTTTGTTTACGTGGTGGGCTGGCAGTTGTCCCCAGAGCTTGACAAAGGGGAGGCTTTACACTAAGCATGTTCCCTCTCAAGACGCTGTGACTGCTGACCCTTGTGGGCATTTTATTCTGCAGTTCTTCTTGTGACACCAGGTCTCTAGGAATAAATAAATAAATAAATAGCCTAATCTACACTTCCAGAAATTCTCAGTCTAGACCAGGGGTTCCCAACCTCCCTGCTGCCTCAGAAGCCACGACCCTTTAATGCAGTTCCTCATGCTATGGTGACCCCCAACCACAAAATTATTTTCATTGCTGCTTCATAACTGTAATTTTGCTACTGTTATGAATCATAATGTACATATCTGATATGCAGGATGTATTTTCATTATTACAAGGGGGTCGTGACCCACAGGTTGAGAACTACTGGTCTAGAGCTACAGGTAAGAATAGACTTGGTGAAATATTGGAAAGTGGTGATTACCGAGATTAGTGAGGTTACTAAACTCAGATGACTACAGCCCAAAGGAAGCAAGATC
>CAUYQV010058957.1:0-73674 GCA_963574575.1 Galagoides demidoff | reverse complement strand
GACATGAAGACAGTGATATTGATGATTCCAACCCTGTGGAGACCCAGGCAATGTGTGTTTTTGTGTATTAAGATTTTAACAATAAAGTATCTCAGGAATGGAAGAAAAAGTATCCAATGTACACAGCCCTTTTATGAAACTCATCTATAGCTCTCAAGCAAGAGAAGCCAAAATTTAAAATCAGATTTGCTTTATGTTAAGAACCCTTCTTCTAACACTTAGGTCATCCATTCCCTCATTCATTTATAAATACTTTTATTCAGTAATTAATTTTTAATCTATTAGTAGTATGTAGTGACTAAAAAGATGTGATTTGTGTAGCGTTATTCACAAGAGCAAAGATATGGACTCAATCTAAGTGACCATTGGTGGATAAACAGATAAAGAAAATGTAGTATAAATGCACAATGGAATGCCATTCAGCCATTTATAAAATAAACTGATATATTTTGTATCAACACGGATAGAACTGGAAGTCATAAGTAAAATGAGCCAGGCACAGAAAGACAAATGTTCTCACTTGTAAGTAGGTGAGCCCTTCACATGGAGGTAGGCAGGGAATGACAGTTAATGGAGGTCAGGAAGGGTGGGGGCGTGGGGAGGATAATGAGAAGTTGGTTAATGGGTACAATGTACTTTGGGTAAACAGATACCCTAAAATCCTTAATGATTATTATGCCATCTATGTGTGTAACAAATTACACATCTATTGAAAAGAAAAATAGTTTTTCATCTTTTCTTGCCTATACTTAAAAAAAAATTATTGAAGAAATAAAAAATACATTAAGTTTCTGAAAAAAACAAACAACCACCAAAAAACAAACAAAGAAAAAGTGTTACTTGGAGCCAGAAAAAAATGATTCTGAAGCTCATCTTTTTCACTTACTGATCATGGCTAGAATTATATTATATCATATAATGGAGTTGAAAATTTTAAACATTAATTCTGGAAATAATGACTTAAGTACAAACTCCACTTGTGCAAGTGTGAGAGCTTACGTTCATAGGCTGGCCCACATGAATTCCCAGAAGTTTTCTTATTATGGCTTTTCCTCTGATTTCTATGTATGTCTAATTCCAGGAATCTGAAGATTAAAAATATGCTAACTAAATAATTTTGGAATCAAATTTTATTTTGATGCTTAAAGACGTTAAACAAACTACCATCTACTGGAATTACTATTGCCCATCAAAAACAAAACAGGGAAAATAATATATTTACAATTCTGTGGAATACAGAAAAAAAATTAAAAGTCAACTCGATATACATTTTGTGTTATTGTCATGCAAAATTATTTTCTAGTTGCATTGCAAATTATTCAGCTGGGAATACTTTCTTCTTAATTACCATAAAAAGTATTCACAGAAGTATGATGGTAAAGATTGAATTTAAATTCTTAATGTAATTTCACTTTATCTGGAATATTCTAAGACAACTTAGAGTTCAAAATGTGACCTCTTTCTACCTAAACTTCCATCTGCTTGTTCAGAAAGAAGACAGTTCAAATGCAGGACTAGATCTCAAAACAAAACAAAACAAAACAAAAAAAACTATTCTGTTAGCTTCTGAGTTAATTTCCCAAAAATGAAGAACCAGTAAGATGTATGAGAGGATGCCTTGCAGGACCTAATAACACTTTCTCAAGAAGTAAGATGATCTGAGATCAGGATTTTAGAAATGTGTCTCACTGAACTCAGGGGCTGAAGAAGTCCCTCGCTGGTGACGATGGCTTAGGTCATCCATAGATCTGATTAACTTAATTTAAAACATTTTTATTTGGTGCCTATTATGTGCCACATACTATCTCTGGACTTGGAAATGTGACACTAGGCAAGATAAGAATCTGTCCTTGCAGATTCAATAGTCTCTGCTGAGCACCAGCACCCTTTGGTAACTTCTAGACACTTTTCTAATAATTCCATGAAACAGTGCAGCATATTGCAATGATGTTTGGCCAGCTTTTTGTTCCTTATTCTTCATTGATCTGGCAAAGAACTGAACTGACAGTAGGAGGGAGCATCATGTGACAGCAGCTACATGTTGGAAGGAACTAACAGTGCTAATAGACTAAACTATAACCTGGCGTTGCTTATTTAGATTTTGCAATGTGGCCTGATACTACATGTTGGAAGGGCCCGACAGTGCTAATACTACTGTGTTTTCCCAAAAATAAGACCTATCAAAAAATAAGCCCTAGCAGGATTTTTATGTATTTGTTAAATATAAGCCCTACCCCAATAATAAGACCTAGTGATGGGCATGGCTATGCAGTGTATCTGCATAGACATGCCATGCATTTCTGCTTGAAGCAGTAAGAAAGACTAGAATGCCTTTTATCTACCACAGCTCCTTTCTCTGAGCTGTTTGTACTTGAGCAGGTGCGTGTGTGGTAACCATGGTGGCAGGCATCCTCTTGTGCATGTGTGAATGGCTAGGGGAAAGGAGTTCACGTATCACTAGTGCCAGCCCCACCAACAAGGTCAGCTCCCCCTGACAGGTTCCAGAAGAAGATGACTTAACTGTATTTGAAATGTAGATTGTTGTATTATACTTAACAAAAATAAGACATCCCCTGAAAATAAGCCCTAGTGTGTATTCTTGAGAAAAAATAAATATAAGACAGTGTCTTATTTTTGGGGAAACATGGTACTAAACTGTAACCTGGTGTGCCTTGTTTAGACTTTGCAGTGTGGCTTGATGCTACATGTTGGAAGGGCTTAACAGTACTATAACCTGGTGTGCTTTGTTTATACTTTGCATTGTGCCCTCATAGCGTGTAATCTTGCCATTACATATATAATGGTATAAATCAGACCTGACCATTTTTTTCACTATTGTTCCTTCTTTTAGCAACCCTATAACCTGGTGTTCAAGGTCTGTCCCTTGACCAGACCCTTTCAGCCCCACTTAGTGTGCGTTAGTCTCTTTTCATGTGCTTCATGTGGCCAACTTTTTCCATGTCTTAGGACCTTTGCCTGTGTCCTTCCCTCTACACCCGGCTCTTTCTTCCACTCTACACTTAGATTCCTTCTCAGATGCCACTTCTTTAGAGCTGTGATCCCATCCCAACCTTACAAGAACCTTTTCCCTAGTCATGATTTCTTGTAGCATCCACCACTTATTTTCTTTGTTGTACCTCTTAACTGTGTACAAATGTATTTATTTGTATGTTTTTGTGTTTAATCTGTGCCAATTTGGGGGGAAAAAGCTCAAAAAGAATAAAATTTTATAATTTCCTCACCACCCTATGCCCATGACATGACATGGTGTCTTGGAGCCTCTAGTGTCTTCCACATCTAGTTTGTATTGTGTCATGTTTCCGATTAATTTGAAAAGTCTGATAATTTTTGTCCTCTATCTTGAAAAAATAAGTACTTACATTTAAAATCAGGTAGTATGGATTTGTTGGTACCTCGTAAGCCAGGATTATTTCAAAATGGAAATAGAAAATCCTTGTTTATTTACACAAGAATTGGGACCTTTCCTAAACAGCTAAGTGTAGAGGGGCAGGATTAATTCTTCTAGTGAATGAGGATTAGTAAGATCTTAGGACCTAGTGGAATAGAACTAAGGAGGGGTCACTTAACCAGAGACTGTTTCTTGCAGAGAGTCACCCCTGGGTAAAGTGCACTGACTCTAGCAAAGGCCATGACCTGAGCTCTTCTGTAAGTGATCCCACTTCACTGTGGGCAAGAGACTTGAACAGAAGCTGGACTAACAGTACTAATACTACTAAACATTGGCTCCTGAGTTTATTGCGAATCAAGGAAAATTCAGTTTTAGATCATCATCACTAATTGCACTATCAGTACCATCATCCTTACCCTAAAAGCTTTCCTCATGCCACAGGCTGGGTCACACACATTAAGTGGATGATTTCATTTGATTCCACAGTGATCTTATAAAGCAGGCAGTATCTTTTTTCCCATTATAAAGATAAGAAAACTAAGAGTTGAGAAATTGAATTAACTTTCTCAATGCCATAAAGCAAGTAAGAGATGTGACAAGGATTTGAAATCATAAATCTTATACCAACACCCATGTTCTTAATTACTGTATCTTCTTTAAGACAAGTCTTGCTCTGAAGTCAGGATCCAGGGCTAGCCTTGTGTTTCAATTCGAAGCCCTCTTAGACAGGAAAACTAAAGTCTACTGACATGTCATGAACCTTTGTGAATTGGCTCAGTAACTGTAGAAGACTTTGGTCCACAATAGAGTTCACTGTGAGAAGGTGGAGTTGGCTCTCTGCAGTAGCACAAGCAGAGATTGACATTCTCAGGAGGTGACAAGCAATGCCCTGAGGATGGATAAAGCGCTGCCTCTAAGACATCTCATTTTTACTCTACAGTACTGACTGTTAGGAAATTACTTATTAGCTAGAATGGGAATGTGTTTTCTCATATTTTGTAGCTATTAGCCGTGCTCAGTGGTTCTCATCAGATTTCAGGACAACTGTTATTCTCATTTCTTAGTCCACTTTGAAGACCCTATTGATGACGAGGGAGTCCCTTTATCATTTCAATGCTAATAATGTTTGATTAATGTTTCAGTTGTTCAAAGGACTTTCTTCTGAGTTCACTTATTTGATTCTTACAGCAATGCTTTTGGGGTGCAGACATTATTATTACCTCTTTCTGCATGAGAATCCTACAAACCCAAGATGTACAATGACTTATACAAAGTAGTATACCAGCAAGTGGCAGAGCTAAAGCTAGCTCTAATTCCAAAATCATCCAGGACCTCCAGAGTGGTCACTTAAAGGTTATTCCATCCTCATGTTTTCTCTCTGGTTGCTCATGGGTACCTGGAGGGGTGTGCCCTGAATCTAATGTGACATGGAGCCATTCTCTGGTGAAGGGAGAGTTTCTTCCATACATGATACTTACTATATATAAACTGGCCTGGTTTGCTGACAAAGCCAGGCCCATCTGTAATTTCTCAGTAAAATGGAAGAGCTGATGTTTTAGCCACTATGTTATTCTCACTTCCAGAAGAATTATTATGGATGCTAACATATCCTCCCAAATCCATACATCGAGTCACACTCAGACAAATGCAGAAAAGATAATAAATATCATCAAAACAAGGCCTGACATTTACCCAGGATAATTGTTTCATCATAAGAGTTTCAGGCTTTTTGGAGCCTTTCAATTAAGCTACCCCAAGACATCCTGCCTCCTTTCCAAGAAGAGGAAAGAATAACAAAGTATGTATGTGTATGGGGGGATGGGTGGGACAAGGGGAAGAGAGGTGGTAGATGAGAAGAGGAAGACCAAAGGGATCATTCCTATGGTTTCAGTAGTAAATTGAGCTCTTAATTCTTTGTGACCAGTAGTAGGATTAAGAGTTCAAAAGGGCAGGTCATACAAGGGCAGGGGCCAGGCTAGGTCTTGCAGGGATGTGACCCAGGAAATGCTGGCAGGCTGGTCCCCCATACCTTCCCCAGCAGGCCTCCAATTAGGATTTAATGGCTAAATGTGGAATGCATTAGGACATCTGAGCAGAAAGTCTGGGTTCAAAGGAGCCGGATCTTTTTGGCTAAGTAGAAAAACATTCCTCCATGGTCAGTTTCCTCTTGAACCTTGCTAATTCTGGGGGCCTCACTGGCAGTGGTGTCTTACAAAGCATCGTGTGCAAGTAGCCCAGGCAGAAATGCCCTGATTTCCTTGACGGTGACACAAAGAAAAAGCATAAAGCCACAAGCTTCATTCAGTCTATGGTACAATGTGGGATATGGGAAGAAACAATTGACTTGGATTCTTTGTGCCTGTAGACCTTGTGAATGTGTATTGAATTGAGGAAACATGATAGAAAATCCATGTGCATCAGTAAACATGGATCTATCTAAAACAGTGCTGAAACACATGTGCCTTTGTGTGTGCATGTGCCTGCTATATTTGTTCATATTGCTTTCTTAGAATTTGACCTTATCTTTGCCTGTCATGGAGAGAAATTCAAGAAGTTTGCCCAGGTTATAATCTCTCTGTTTAAGTGTGTGCATGGATACATTAATTTAACTGGGCTTAGATGTATGAGTGCAAAAGAGATATACAAATATGTGAATCTATGTATATATTTATCTCTGAGTGTGACTCAATGTACGGATTTGGGAGGATATGTTAGCATTCATAATAATTCTTCTGGAAGTGAGAATAAGACAGTGGCTAAAACATTAGCTCTGTGTAGAGAAGCATGTACGGTGAGTATTCTCTCGACCATGAATGTCTCTGTGGTGATGTACTTTTCCTTGTATTGTATTGCTTTGTGTGAACATGAATGATAATGTATTAATTTTTTTGTTAAGTGTGTATATGAGATGAGTGTATTAGTACTTTTGAAATCCCTGTATTTGTGTGCAAGCATGTGAAAGCGTGCAAATACTCTAACATAAACTTGTATATGCCTATGCATGAACATGCCTAATGAACAGATATGTGTAAGTCACAAATGTGTGACAACATGAATACTTGTGTCTCTGGCAGGGCCAGAAGGAATGGAGATTGTGGAGAACCATTAGGGAACTGTTTAGGGAACACAATGTACGTATCTGTGCAGTGAGTGAAAGAACATTCCCATTTCTGGGCCTGTGGTTTTTCCATCCTACAAGGATGACTATCACCATATTAAATTAGAAGTGAAGCTGCTCCTGTTCTGGTCTGGGGTACTCTCCCTTTTGGAATTTGAATTAGTGACACAAGAAAGTTATATAGAACCAACAAAAGTGGATGAATAGCTAAGCAATCCTAAGCAAACAGGACAATTCTGGAGGCATCACCTTGTCTGACTTCAGCGTACATGATAAGACTTTCATAGCTAAACTGCATGTTACTGGTATAAAAGTAAATACATAGGTCAAGGAGACAGAGCAGCAGGCCCAGAAATAAAGCTAAATGCCTACAACCAACTGATCCTCGACAAGGTAGGGAAAAGCAAACACTGGGAAAGGAAGCCCTGTTCAATAAATGGTGCTGGGGAAATTGGACAGCCTTATGCAGAAGAATGAAACTGGGTCTCTATCTCTCACTACGTAGAAAAAATAACCCGACGTGGATTAAAGACTTAAATGTAAGGTCAGAAACCGTAAAAATTCTAGAAGAAAACCTACAAAAAACTGTCTTGGAATTTGCCTTGGTAAAGAATTTATGTCTAAGACCCCAAAGCAAATATAACAAAACCAAAAATGAATAAATAAATGAATAGCTTCTGCTCACAAAAGATATAATCAACAGAGTAAGTAGACAATCTACAGAATGAGAGAAAATATTTGCAAGCTATACATCTGACAAAGGCCAAATATCCAGAATCTGTAAGGAACTCAAAGAAATCACCAATTAAAAAAGCAAGTAACACCATTAAAAAGTCAGTAAAATACATGAATAGATATTTTTCAAAAGGAGATAGATACAAATGACCATCAAAACTCTGGAAAGATTCATAATATTACTAATCATCAGGAAAATCCAGACTAAATTCGCAATGGGATACCACCTCACCCCTGTCAGAATGGCCATTATTATGTATACCAGGGAATACTCCTTAGCCTTATAGAGAACCAGTATCTTTTGTAACAACATGGAGACTGTTCTTCTAATTGAAGTATGACAAGAATGAGGGTGTTGCACACACAGACAACTTTGACTCAAACGCTACAAAAGCAATTCATATACCAAGACATATGGACCCCTGTAATATTCTGAAAGCTTAAAAAAGTCAAAAAACAATAAATATTGGTGTGGATGTAGTGAAAAGGGCAATGTTCCAACACTGTTGGTGGGAATGTAAATTAGTACAACAGGGATGGAAAACAGTAAGGATTGTTTCTCAAGGTACTAAAAGTAGATCTACAATTTGATCCAATAATCTCACTTATGAAGAACCACCCAAAGGAAAAGAAGTCGTCCTGTAAAAAGGACACCTGCTCTTGGGTGTTTATCATAGAACAATTCACAGTTGCAAAAACATGAAACCCACTTAAGTGCCCACCAACTGACATCGGACAAAGAAAATCAATCTCTCTCGCTCACACACACACTCCATTAAGAAGAATGAAATAATGTCTTTTGCATCAACTTGGAGGAAACTGGAATCCATTACTTTAAATGAATTAAACCAGGAACAGAGAATGAAATACCACATGTTTTCACTTATAAGTGGGATCTAAGCAGTGGGCATGCCTGGTCATACAGAACACCTTAATGGGAGACTTGGAAAGGGGAGGATGAGAGTGGATTATGGGATGAAAAGTCACTTATTGGGTCCAATGTACACTATTCAGGTAACGGGTGAATTTAAAGCCTACACTTGTCCACCACACAACTCAGCTATGTAACAAAAAATCCCACTTGCACCCCTTAACTCTAAAGTAAAAAATTTAAGTAAATAAATAAAACATCAGATGTGAGGGGAAAAAAAAGAAGAAAATAGAAATTATGTCCCATTTCCTCCTAACACTATCTGGTATGTGCACACACAAACACACACACACTATAAGCTACATAGTCACTGGAATAATGCAAAGGACCAAATGCATTTTATCTTGAGTATCACCGTGTTATCGTATTGCCTCTGAATTTAGGATGAACAGTACATCCTGGTTTGCCAGGGACTTTCCTGGTTTTAGCACTGAAAAAATTCCCATTCCAAGAAACTCCCCAGTCTTTTACAAACCAGGTCAGTTAGATCCCATCTGGCATTACTCAGGGATAGACTAAAAAACAGGGAAACTGAGTCTGTGCCATGCTCAGGGGAGTGTCACAGAGCCATGATTTCTGTTTCTTTGTACAGAAGAAAATAAATTGCACTGAATCCTAGCAGAGAACTGTATTTTTCATGTACAAAGTTACTGGTCACTTGCACACAACACAGAGCATAGAAGCATGGAAACCTGCAACTGTCTCGATCTGTTCTGGAATTTCACTGTGTCTCTTACCAGGCATGTGACCAAGGCTAATTTGTTCAAACTTTCTGAGCCTTGGGTTCCTCATCTGTAAAGTGAATATAAAAAATTACTTTGCAGGGCTATTTTGCAGATTAAATGAAAACATGAAAATGCACTAAAACATAAAACTCCTAACTTACTGTCTTGCCTATGGTATACATTCAATAAATGAAGTGTCATTATATTTATGTATAATTTACAATATTTGTATTGAGCAAGGATATAGGCAAGGTGTCTGTTGGAGGCTGAAAACATAAAAATGCAGAAAACAAGGTTCCTGCTCTCAGATATCTTCAGTATACTGTGGAAAATATCAGTTCAAATTAGTAAAGATAACCATCTTTTCCTAGTTGTTTTGAACTTTGAAAATTAAGGAATGCACCTGTATTGCAGAGGGAGATACAGGAGTTGTGTAGTGCCAGCAGAGTGTAACAACCAGCCCTCAGCATCTTCCAAAAGTCGCAGCTGTTCCTGAGTAATCACCATGGGCCTGCCAGTGACAGTTCACAGAGCAAAGCCACCCTTCCATGTGAAGACTGCTTCCAAAGAATGAGGAAGGACAGATGGCCACAGATTGTTCTGGAACATAAGCTCAAGAGGCAGACATACAGGAGAAAGCTGAAGAAAAGATTGGAGGGTGGTGGTGAGGAATTTGCAGCCAGTACAACCAGAACAATGTCTGATTTGCAGCACAAGATCAGGGCTGTATTCCTAAGGAGCTAAATGTGTTGTAGCTGGTGCCTTGTTCTCTGCAGGACCTGGGCAATAGATGGGGATGGTCACAGTAGCCTTGGAGATGAAACATGTGCACAGTAACACAAGGTGATGCATGCTCTAATCAGGGTAAAGGATGTGGAACAAACTAACCTCTTGGGAGCTGTAAAAGGCTTGTCAGAGTCAAGAAGGTAATGACATGAATTTGCCTTACGAGATGGATTTACAGGGCAGAAAATCGGGATGGGCTGGCAGTCTGCAGTTGGAGGGTCCATGGGGGAGCTCTGCAGTAGACATTCTGGTGAGTGGGAATGGTGCCCACACACAGATGTGTGGAAAGGAGAAAGTGCTCTAGGAGGAAGCAGGACCCTTGTGCTGGCCAGAGTGTAATACCCAGGATGTCTGAAACCCCCTTCCAGACTAGGAGATCTCTGAGGACACAACCCAGTCACATGTACTTCACCAGTGCTGATACACTGGGCAGAGGGACTCCACGGGGGCCGGTTCAGCCAATGAAGAGTAATCCAGGAAGCCGTCAGGCTATGAACATCACACATACCCTGCTTAGGAGTTTGCACTTTAATCTGAAAGTAATGAGAAACCACCAAAGAATTTTGAGGAGAGAAATGATGCCATCCAAATGCGTATTTCAATAATGTCTTTCGGGCCTCAGCAGGGTATAGCTGGGTTGGCAGAGACAGGGGAGACCAGAGCACTACTCAAGAGGGGTTTGTAGTCTTCCTGATGCCACATACTAGAGGCCACAAAGAAGAGAGTGGCCTGAACAGAGGAGGGGAACCTCATCAGTGTTGCTGTGAGGGAGTGAATCTCGACAACCACTCAGCCCTCAAATCTCCATTCACATACACACACTACCCACATTCCCTGCAAGGTAAGAGCATTATCAGACATCTTGGAAAGAACCATTAGCTATCTGAGTGCATTGGATTCAATCAAATGATCACACAAATAAGTGAGCAGAGTGGGTTTACAGGGGGAAAAATAAAACTGGAGAGACAGTAGCCTGCCTGGGTATCCCATCTCTTCTCAGCAGCAGCCTATGACTGTGGCCAAGGGACTCTGGCCAAGTCCCCCATTCTAGTTTCCTATAATAGTTGCATAAGGCCACAGTAGTAACAACAGCACCACGGACTGTGGGAATTTGCTGAAGAGAATATACATGAGGCTCTTTATGATCTTTGACCAATTATGTGAACACCAGGTATTAATCACGCAGAGACAATGGGAAGGGGTTTAATAAAAAAAAAAAAAAAAGGCTGCCCTTAGTTTTGAATCATCAGCTGGACAAGCAGGAATTCTCTTTAAACCTTTATTCTCAGGACTGTTAAATTCTCTATCTGTCTTCTGTGGGAGAGTTTTATTCCTAAAGAAAGCTCTTCCCCAGCAGAGTACCTTAAAAGAGAGTTAATCAGAAGACTAGTGAGTTAATCTCCCCATGTCAGTACTGACTGGGTTCTTTCTTGAAAGGGCACATTCTACAGGGGGTCCCTCTGGACACCCTGAAGATTACAGCCAGTGCATGCACAGCCTATAAAATACCCCCAGACAACACCTTCCTATTCGCTGCTCTTCACATGTGTGTGACCCTACGCCCTTCTGCACAGGCTTTATTTTAATTAACATTTCACAGTCCCTCTGTTCCCATTTCTCCCAGACTGTCCAAGCACTGGCTTTCCCTCCTCCCAGTAGCTCAGGGAGCATGGAGGTCCTAAGTCAGTAGACATATGTCCTTGATTAGCAAGAAAGACAAATGATGGTGAGGGTTGTGGGCACAGTTCTGGTCCATCAGGCTTCTCTACTGGCAGTAGAGAGCCTTTGTCCAGAGTTCTGGGGCTTTGGTTTAGCTGTGAGTAGGTGGTGCAGAGGCACAGCCATGTCCCTGCTATCTGGAGAAGTGTGGACCAGAGACTCAGTGTCACAGAAACCCATTGTTCGGGCAAAGTGTGAAGATTTTCAGTGCAACTGCTTATGAAGAGAACTTTCTCAACACACATTTGTAGAAAGCATCCTGTTAAATTTCAGATATTTCACTAAGTGCTGGGCACATACTAATGTAGAGCTGGTTCCTAGTCTCCCAAGGGGAATAGATTAGTTCATTCATTTGTTCCTTCACTCATTTATTCATTCAATAAATACTTATTTGGAGCTTGCTACGTAACAGGCTCCATCCTAGGCGAGGGGGATATGGTAATGGAATGTGCACATCCTGTGCTCAGGAAGCTAACAGACAAATGAGGGAGAGAGACACCGTGGCTGGGACATAGGGAATAGAAAGGACAGTAGAGAAAGATGAACCCGAAGAAGGCTTAGAAGTCATACTGAGAATTGTATTCATTATCTCAAGATTGGTGGGAAACCATTAAATAGTGGGAACTAAGGGATTATGAAATCACATTTGCAGTGTGAGACAATTACTCTGTCAGCAGTACAGACAGATCAGAAGGGGCATAGATGAAAGCAGAGGGAGGGATGTCCATGGCGGATGTACTTCAAGCCAGAGATCACGATGGCTCACACCGGGGTAGAGACCACAGAACAAGATAGAAGCAACCAAAGTAATGTGGCACCTATTATTTCATATCAAATACCATATAAAGGTGAACAACAACGCTCAAAGTCCACCCAGATGGGGGAGGGAATGTTTACAGATGAGGAAGACCATGTCCTCCACCCCCAGGCCCCGGTGGTAAAGGTCAGGCTTCACCCCTGTTCATCCACCTCTCCAACCTCTGGTAAATCTCAGTGCAGCTCTGCTGTTCCCTGACATTCCAGCCTCAGCCCTTGAATGAAGTGTTTCCTGACTTCTTTGGCCACAGCAATCTCCAAGAATCTACCTTTTCTTCGGCTCGGCACCTGTGAGGCTCAAGTGGCTAAGGTGCCAGCCACATACACTTAAGGTGGCGGGTTTGAATCCAGCCCGGGCCTGCCAAATAACAATGACGGCTGCAACCAAAAAATAGCTGGGTGTTGTGGCGAGTGTCTGTGGTCCCAGCTACTTGGGAGGCTGAGGCAGGAGACTTGCTTGAGCCCAGGAGTTGGAGGTTGCTGTGAGCTGTGATGTCACAGCACTCTACCCAGGGGGATAGCTTGAGGCTCTGTCTCAAAAAAAAAAAAAAAAAAAAAGAAGCTACCTTTTCTTATGGTCCTGAGTGGCACATAGGTCCTTGACGTTCAGAATCTAACACATATGTTTGTTTCAATTCTGGGACCATCTGGGTGGTCTCAGGCACTGTTTTGGAAAGGAAGAAAAGAAAGAAGGAAGGAAGGGAGGGAGGGAGGGAGAGAGAGGGAGAAAGAGAAAGAAATCCATGGGTCCTGTGGTCTAACCAGGTGAGAAAGACTGAGGGAAAGGAAAAAAAGCCTCTCAGAACAAATAATAGAAAGAAATTCCTGAGGAGCAAATTTCAAGCAGTTCCCTGGAAAATATGCACTGAGACTTCATCTCATCATCACTTAAAAGAACCACTGATTGGCAAGTACCAGGCAATGGGCTTTGGGTGTGTGTTCTCACTGAGTATCATTAAGCTTTCCTCTGGTGTAGGTATCATTAGCCACACTTTTTTGCTTAAACTAAACATTTTTAGCTTTCTTTCAGTAGATTACAAAATCCATGAGGGCACGGATGTGAAATGTGCGTTCATCCCAGAGAAACATTATCTCTACTATTGATCTGTATTTAAGAGGGTCTAGGCAGGAGGCATGACTCAATGTCCACCTAGGTCTGACTGGACCCAGCACCCCAGTCCTCCTTACTCTACACTGCATTGTTCAAGAGGCAAAAAGAAGCCCACTGGAACATCAACTTCATCTCTGTAAATTGACCTTAGTTCACTGAGATAAAATAAAGTCCCAGATAAGATGTGAGTTATTCAAGGTCTCCTGGGACATCGATGCCAGATCTGGCCTGATTATCTTAGTTTCTTTGTCCTATCTGCCACCCACCCTCTAAGCAAAATCAGAGAAGACTGGGTGGTTTAAGGACCAAGGACAAAGCCCACAAGGTTGGATAGATGCAAGGTCCCTTTTTGTGATCTTGGACAGATGCATTTAAGACTTAAGTTTCTAATTTAAACAGTGGAGTCCATTAATAAGACTTTATATCAACTACATGTGTTGTGAAGATTCTATGATATAACCTGCCATAATGTCCCATCTCATCTTCAGAAAGCTTACAATAAACATCAGCAGTCTTTTGTTTATAGATAAATAGTTTAACTTCTTCAAGTCTTAGGTTTCCCATACGTAAAATGGAGAAAGTGATGGTTCCTACCTCATGGTGGTTTTTCTTTCCTGAATATTAAATAACATCGTGTTGCTTAACATGGTGCTTGACAAAGAACACCAAAAAAGGTAGGTTATTGTTATTGCTATTATTATTACAATTACCACCATATTTCTCTTGGCATGTCAAGGTTGAGTGAGCAATGCGCTGAGTGGCTACACCAGAGCCCTCTCTTTCCTTCCTGGGGAGGATGCTGAGAAGGAACACACTGTCAGCCTCTCATCAAGCCACGTCTCCACCTGCTCAGGTAACTACAAATCCTCCTCTGAGAGCAGCCAGGAAAAAGTCCTCACATCACATAGAACATAAGTCCTAACATTATAATGCGTGGTGCCTTTTACATTTAGCTTATTTAGTGGTTTTTCTTATTTTGATTTTTTTCTCCTATGGGAATGGATTAAGCTCTTTTCAAAAACAGCAACCAGCTCAAATCAAAGGTCTTATTTCAGCATTGTGGCTAAAGATTTATAGAGGGGACAGAGAAACCCTGAAAGTCTTCTAACAGCCATCTAAATATAATCATGATAATAGCTACTGTTTCTGGAATGCCTCATGGCCAGGAGGCATTTGACTTTATGTGATGGATAATGCCAACTCGACTGTGCCAAGGCCTGCACAGATATTTAGTCAGATGTTATTCTAGATGTTTCCATAATGGTGTCTTGGGATATGATTAACATTTAAATCAAAATACTAAGTAAATCGGACATTTTCCCAATGTGAGTGAACTTTGTCCATTCAGTTGGTCTGAATGGAACAAATAGGCTTATCATTCCCCTATGAAACAGAGAAATATCCCTACCCGGCTGACATAATACTGAGACACTGGCTTTCCCCCTGCCTTCACATTTGAGCTTAATCATCACCTCTTCAGCTGGCTTGATCCCACCAGGTACCTTTGGATTAGAAGAGCATCATAGATGAGAATACAGAGGCCAAGGTGAGTTAGGCCACTTCCCTTTGGCCACAAGGGAAGTAAGTGGCAGACCCATCATCAATGCTTTAGTCTAACTTGAAGTTCTCTGCTTATGATAACTATGGGGTATAATGTCTTAGAAAGAATGAACTCAAGACTAGGAAGGTTAATGACGAGCAAGGGGAGATGGAGGAACTTTCACAGACTAGGGGAGAATCGAGAAATGTGGCAAGAAAGTATAACGTGGCCCCCCGGTTGGATCCTTGAACAGAAAGATGACATAAAAGAAAAAACTGGTGAAATTCAAATAAAATAATACATTTAATTAAGAGGAATGTATCAAAGTCAGTTGCTTAGTGTGGACAAATGTGTCAGGGTGAGGTAAGATCTTGTTCATGGGAGAAACTAGGGGAGGGTTGTACGGGGACACACCTCAATCTCTTTGCGATCTTTCTATGATTCTAAAACTCCTCTGAAACAAAAATTTTATGAAGAAAGAAGGCCAACATGATGGAATATGAGAATAGCTGATAAAGTACTGTGTGCCAGGAATTTCATTTGTGTGTATTAAAATATGTAAAAAATTTATAATTACATGTATAATTTTAAATGTAAAATTATATAGGCAGCATATATTTTTTCAAAAGTTTGACAGCTTAGGAAAGGGAGACATACTTCTGACATGCCTGGTGGAATTTAAATAGTGACTCTGCCACAACTGAGCCACAGTCTCGTTTCTGGGGAGGGGTCATTCTGTGCTGTGTTCTGCTAAGGAGAGAGGGACCATGAGTTCCTCTGTATCAACCCACTTCTCAAGGTCCCATTCAGACCTCTCAATTGCCATTGAGCTTTCTCCAACTACCTTATTGAATAATGAAATTTTTATTAATTTTTATATTTCTGATTTATACGAAGGTGCATACAATTAGGGTCTACCATTTGCATTTGCCAAGTAAAGGATAGTTGAGTCATGTTCTTCACCCAGGAAGTGTGTCATATGCTCTCACACTGTTTCTGCCAGGTAGGAACCTGTTGACCTTCCTCCTCTTTTAAAATAGTATTTAATTAACAAAATTAAAATTGTATTTAATTTTTTCTCTCACGTGAGTGTGTTGTTAACTGACAAGTTTCAAATCAGTGTTAAGTACACGGGATGGTTGTTTTTCTCTTCTTGTGATAACTTTACTTAAGAAGGGTACCCTGAATCCACCCAAGTTGTAACAAAGGATACACAATTGCCGTCTTTTCTATAGTTAAAAAAACTTCTAGGACATGATTATACCTCATTTATTAATCCATTCATGAGCTGAAGGGCCCTTGGGTTGTTCCTGTATCTTTAATTGTAAGTTGGGCTGCAATAAACATTCAAGAGCATATGAACATGGAACTGTGTGTATGGTTTCTGTGACTTTTATAGTCTCTGTCAGAGTCAAGGAAATCTAATAACTGGTGCCTCAATTCCTAACTTAAATCAAGGAAATTAAGATAAGAGAGGGAAGAAGATATAAGTTTGAAGTATCACCCTGTTATTGATAAAGCTGATTTTGGAGAATGGAGCTGTTATTTTTGAGCAATGCAGCATTCACAGTCTAATCTCTAGAATTATACCTGCCCACACAGGCCTACTCCGGGCATGGTGGGGTACAGAATGTCATGCAGGCTCTCTATGGGCAAGTGACATCACAAAAGAGAAAGACTACTGGGCTGGGCCTCCCTTCCCAGTTTTTCCTTTCAAGCTCACCAATCAAATGTGAGAAGGTTGAGGGAGGCGAGGGGTGTTATGGCAACTGGTATCTTCATACACGGAAGGAAATAGAAAGAAACATCTCTGCAAAAGTCTCAAGTACACATTTTGAACATACTGCAAGTGATTCTGTCTGTACCCTCTTACTAGCCCCGTGTATACAAATTATTTCTCAACATAGATCATGAGCTACCAGAAGGCAGAGATTATTCATTCCTCACTGCCCCCGGCTTGGTTGCCAATCGGCAGACGTTTTTATGTCATGGAAAGCAGGCCCACAGTCAGACTCAAGGGTTTGTGTGTTTGTCATCTAGATGACTTAATCTCTCTAAACTCCTCCTGTCAGATAAGGGTATCTATTTTCTGAGCTGCTTTGAACATCAAGTGACACCATTTCTATAAAACGTCTTGGACATAGTAAGACTAATGATTGTTCTTATTCATCCATTTCAATAACTTTCAGGCATCTCCAAATTTTAAGCAGCTAAGCCTCAAAATTTCCCCATCTATGCAAAAGCTAAAAATCATTCTAAGAATTATCAAACCAATTGAAAAGCGGAATGTATAAAAAGCTTAGCTAAGAGCCTGCCACTTCAATACGGAGCTACAAAAGTCCTTGTAAAAATAAATACCGGTTAGACACTTGGCTTTCCTTTTTGCCCTTGTTCTAGTTATTTTTCCAGAGGACTAGGAAGGAAAGCTGTCTGCCTAGAAGAGCTTAATGTCTTTTGTCCTTGACATTCAGTTAATCCAAAGCAGTCTGAGTGATTTTGCCTATAAAGTACAGAATACACGTCTCTTTAATCAGATCTGCTTCTTAATGTCCTAACGGGCAGACTATCTGGGATCATTAATGTCTGCAATGCTCTTCATGTTCATGTTAGCAGAGGTCAAATGTGAGTGCATTTTTAACAAACCTAATCAACAAATATAATCATATCCACTTTAGAAATGCCCGAGCCATTATCCTGCTAGGAAACCATAAAACAGAATGTCATGCCTCATAGAATCAGAACATAGAAATTTGGGCTGCTGTCTCTTCAGCGAAAGAGAAGATTGTTTATTTAAGTTCATGACTAGCAATGAAACATTCTGTCGTTGAAACATGTTGCAAAAATAGTCGCTTCAACTTTTGGAGCAATCGAAATGTAAATGCAGACCCATACTTTTATACTTTCTTGGAGGCTGGGGAACGCCATAAAGAAAAAGACTTGTTCCCTGAAGAGAAAGTATGTGAGAAGGAGAAGGAATTTCTCATGAGAGAATGTGGGCTGATGATGGCTTTTCCAAATACCCTATAATAGAGGCTGGCAATGCATTTCATAGCAGTTAGCTCTTTAAGAGATAAAGTAATTTCTCCTAAGAGTGACGATATTTGTTTCTTGAATCCTACAAAGAATATTTATATCACTTCTGGATATAAAAGCCAGTATGAGAGATAAAGCTAAAGGATTTGAAACATACTGATGATTTAAGGGAAAATACATTCCACTCTTTGAAGTCAGTATTCCCTAGAAAATATTAGTTATAAAGTAGATCCATTAGGTATAGCTAACTAGAATATTAATGACACAGGTACTAATCCCCAATCACAGTTCAAAATGGTTCTATGAACTCAAAGTATTTTTGTAATTTGTTTGATGACTAAATCTGACCTGAAATCACATTGGAATATTTATAGTCTTATTTAGTGTCAATCATCCTATACTTCACTAATGGAAAAAAAAAATATATATATATACATATATATATATATATATTTTGTTACAGAGAGCTGCCTAAGATCCCTTCTTAAATAGTTAATACATACACCACCCACACCTCCACCCACCACCATGTTTAAATTATATTATCTTTCCAAAAATTTTAGAACTGAATTGAAGACAAATCTGTCTCTATGAGCTTCAGATAAGGAACTGTGGGTCTGAAAAGAATCTATGCGTATATACCCATATGGTGTATGTTCAAGAACTGTTATTAATTTTATTATGTACTTTATATTCTTTAATATTCATAGCCATCTATTGTGGCACTTACACAGTCTTAATTGATGTGGAAATGGAACTCAGAGTTACAAAATAACTGATACTAAGTATTGATTCTTTTTCTTCAGCACTATTTTCTTTCTCCTAAATTGATAGATATTAAAAGACACTATATTAAACTCAAGTTTTGATATATGATACTTTTCTTTCTTTTCTATCTACCTGAATTGTTAGTCACTATCTACATCTCGTAGGCACTAAGCTACAAAGAATATGAGTACAGCAGGGGGTTATTATGGAGAGCTAGATCTTTGGATTTAGAATAGGCAATGGTGTGATGGGAAGGTGGCTTTCTGGAAAGGGGAGAAAAAGACTTTGATCTGTAGTGTTTGCCAATTTCCGTGGTGTAAATGCTTTCTTCATGGTCAATTTCAAGCTGTCAGGTTTTTACAGGTGGCTCACAAAATTGAAATTTAACAATTGGCTCTTACAATTCAATATGAGCTTATTCTAGCCGGCCACTGGAACTAGGTCATTTTTCAAAATTGCAAGGCAAGTGCAGATAAGGCCTTTATCTCCAAAAGCATCTCGAGTACTCAAGGAAGCATTTGTTCTAGTTCCTATGTTTCTTTGGAAAACTCTTATGGGGGAAAAGGAGCCTGAATTCCAATTCAACAGTCATTAAACAGGCAACTGCTTTATATTATACACTGAGAAGTACACTGAGGTTAACAAAGATGAATCAATTTCTTGGTCCTGACCCTTAGGCTTCTTACATTCTTACAGGCAAGATGGACAAGTAAGGTGATGAGTATAGTATCACGTGAACACTGGGCTTTGAGCAGCATCTGATCAACTGGTTTCTGCTTATTTCCTCTTAACTGTGGAAGACTTCTTAGGTTCTCAGGAATTCTCCAAATAGACCCCTATGGAAGCCCCAAACTCTTTATCCCCTGCTTAATGACCAGCAGGAAGACTGTCTTGAGCTTTCATGCCCATTTTCAAGTTCTCCGTCCATGCCCCTGGATAGACTGTATCACTCTGCATGCCCTCTGGGGCCTCTTTAGGAGAAAAGCAAGACAGCTGCTGCCATCAGAAGAGTTCTCTCACCATTCTGCATGAATTGCTCTCTTTACCTGTTCTCTGGGGAAATTTAGGAGACATTATAAAAGCATGGCCAAGAGTACTCACGTGCTTTTCCTCCCCGCCATTCATCCAGTAAGGATGTACTGAGTACCAAGCATATGCTAGACACCATGCTAGGCTCTTAGGGCACAGCGATGAAGATTACTGTGCCTATTTTTCAAGGAAGACAAGTAAGCAAATACAGCAAAAGCTCCACAGCTGAACAGCTCCCTACATTGACCACCTCCTGTAAGTGGTCAACTTACAGAGGTTCTACCATAATTACAAAAGGGGATATATGTCTTAATGGGAATATTGCCCAGACTGGAGCACAGAAATATAGTCCTTAAGAAACAGTGATGATTTACTAAAAAGAAGATGCTTGGTCTGGATTTTGTATAGAGATGGAAATCCTTAGATGGCTGAAGGCAGTGAGGCATGGAGAGAGAGCACGCACCATGTGGCCGGGCAGGGAAGGCCCAGAACTCAGAGAAGTGGTCCTGTGTAAATAGGCTGGAATGAGAGCAGGAAAGCACAACATTTCATGTTTAAAAAGTGTGTATTATAAACAAACTATAAAGACCTGGTGAACACTGAGTTGCATCTTCAGTGCCTGGCATGCTGCCTGACATAGACCATTCAATCATTACTAAACAGATGACTGATTGCAAAAAATAGAAGTAAAATTCCACATCCCAACAAACTGGGGAAATGTAAAAAGGTAAACAGAATACGTAAAACATGCCAGTCCTGGCCAGAACAACTCTGCATACGTCTGAGAGGAAGCAGCATTCAATTACGAGGTTAACTCAATCCCTGGAGTCCAAAAATTATATTCTAGATTCCCATGCTCCTATTTGAACAGAAATTGTTCTATTTCCTGGAACGATCTTATGAATTTATGGAAAATTTTGTGATCTCTTTAGAGAAAGGAAACAAATCTAAATAATAACAACAAAAAAAAAAACTTGCTAATGTGTGCTAATTTTAGAAAAGTGACTGAAACATGGATAAAAATATATGTCATTTCCTTGGGATAATCTGGCTTATGACTGTTATCTGTTCTGGAATAAGTGATAGTAATGCCACCTTTTCCTAGCAAAAGTGTCACATTCAGCTTATTAAATTCCTCCCTGAAGTTCCAATTAAAGGAATATGTAAAAGAATATATAAAAGGAACATATTAAAAATATGGAAGGATGCTCCTTTGGCATGTCAATTGTAAAATCTGTAAGTGGAAAGTGACACAAATGTTCAATAGTGAAGAATTGGCTGAATTAATGATGGCGGTCCCCACAAGTAAATATCACAACAGCATTGAAAATAAGGATTTAGATCTACATTTACCTGCAGGGAAAGATGCACAGAATATATTTTTAAACAATGAGAAATGTAGGTTTCATGACAGTATGCATTTCTCATTCACTCTCCTAAAATGAGAGAGAGAGAGAGAGACAGTCACAACTCTGGTTAAATCTTTGTTCTTCTATTTATTGGGGAACTGACCCAAATTATTTAATCTTTCTGATCTTCAGTTTCCTTAACTGCAAAATGAGGTAAAAACACCCATTATCTCTTGGTTTTATTCTGGTGAAGTTGTGCCTTTGATATATTTTGACCCAGTGGTTCTCTAGCAGGGTGATTTTGGTCCCCAGGGGATATTTGGCAATGTCTCCAGAGAGACAATTTTGGTTGTTACCCTTGGGGGTAGGAGGTGATGCTACAGGTATGTAGTGTATAGAAATTAGGGATGCTTTTAAATGTCCTACCATACATAGGGAAGCTCTCATAATAAAGAATTAGCTTGCCAGAATTATCTAGTGCTGAGGTTGAAAAATTGATTTAAACTTAATAAGCACTCAATAAACACATACTGATACTCTTATTTATTTATCTTTTTAAGAGAAAGAGTCTCACTTTATTGCCCTTGGTAGAGTGCTGTGGCATCACAGCTCACAGCAACCTCCAACTCCTGGGCTTAGGTGATTCTCTTGCCTCAGCCTCCAGAATAGCTGGGACTACAGGCACCCGCCACAACACCCAGCTATTTTTTTGTTGCAGTTTAGCCGGGGCGGGATTTGAACCTGCCACCCTCGATACTCTTATTTATTAATAAGCTAACAGTGATAATCTTTAGATGGTAGAATTCAGAGTGTGTGTATAATGTGTGCATGCACGTGTGTTCATGGTATTTATCTTTACATTGTCGTCATTGATGAATATGGACTACTTGAGAAATAAAAAATAAATAAAAGTGACATCTTCAATATTATAAACAATTCAATATCATAAACTACAATAGTAATGAATAACATTTTTAAAAAGCCCCCTGATGCCAGAAATCAAATCTCATGTAAATAGGGCAGGAGCTAGTGTGTAATAGGTGTTTGATAGAGGTTGCTGAATTGAGTTGAAATGCATAAAAATAATACCAATAAAGGGGACAGAAGCTAGCTTTTATGACTAGCCACATTTTTGTTAGTTGTCTAATAAAGTGGGTAGACTAATTTGTAATCAGTACATTACAAACATGTAAATTATGTTGCAAACATCCTGTCTGGAAACATTTGTCAGCTAAACATTTGTCTTCTATGACGCGGTCCAACCCATTGCCACAACAGTGTAACCAAACAATCACTCATGTGCTTTTTTAAAAGATTATAAAAGTTACAATGTCTCTATATCCTGAACATGGTAAAGCATTAACGTTTCCTTTGTATTTATAGCCTCTCCTTGTACAGTTTGTGTTATAGTCTCTGATTCAATAATATTACTAGAGAGTAATATTTCTTCTGGTTGAATTTTCAATCCCAGGACATCCAAAAAGAATATCTGTTTATCCTTATCCTGAAGAGATCTTGAGAAAAAATGTTAGCTTGTGAAAAGTTATGTGAGATTCGGCAACACTTCTGAAGCCCCATATCGTTATCTGTAACGTGGGGGATTATAACACATATGCTATAGGTTTGTTGTGACAGTCAAATAAGATGTTACATTAAATACACTACACACCAGTTGTATTCAGTGAGGTGTGGTATTGATTATTCTTTGTCTTTCCAAAAGTTGATCACTCTGCAAAATGCCCTAATTTCCCTGTGACTCAAGTTTTCATTTAGTCATGTTGTGGAGAGGAACCATGAACTCATGTGTGATCTGATTTAACGAGAAACACCATGATGTCATGCAAGAGATTCGAGTCTACAGTCACAAAAAGCAACACCAATTTTATCCATCAGTGTATCTCAGATGCTGTTTTCTCCTATAATAGCAGAAAAATAGTACCAACATCACATTAGTATTTTCAAAATGATTTAAATACAGCAATCAATTTAGGTTGTGCTGAAGCTCTTCCTGTGTTATTTTGCACAATGTCCTTCACACACTCCTTTCCAGCTCTACCCCAGAGATTTTCTATGTGCTTTCCCCCCCACGCATCATTGAGAACCATATTTTGAATAATGCTAGAATGCTAAGGTGGTCCGGAGGAATCTCTTCTTGTCTGATCTCACAAGGTCAGTCAAGCAGACCCTTCATGGCTCCATAATTGAAAGATCAATCAAATCAAAAACAATTGATTTGATCCAGGCATGTCAACAACATATTGATTCACCCCCTGAGCTCTGCTCAAATACAATGAAGTTGATGAAATGGTCAAATCAAAGGACCCTGTGCAGATATCTTCCCTCTCTCTTTCTCAATTATTGAGATTATTTTACAAATTGATTTTAAGGTTGTTAATACAGAAATCTGTATGTATCATGGCATAATGGAAAGAATCAGGTCAAACCTCTTTTGACCACTTGTTGTCTGTGTCAGCATAAAAATGTCTCCTCATCTCTAGTGTTTTTATCCATAAAACAAGAATCATACCGATGTCTCCAACAAAAGGGTGATAATGTGGGAACCACTGCAAAGCAATAATTAATAGCTGAAGCTTTGGGATCAAATTACATCAATATAGATCTCAGCTTTGCAGCACCCTTGCCGTTAGACCTTGGGCTATTGACTTAATGTTCTTGTACCTTAGTATCTTTACCCTTAAAATTGCTATAAACACAGTAAGTATTTCATAGGGCCTTTGTAAATGAGAGTTAGGATAAAAATCCCATAAAGCATTTATTTTAGACTATCGTACTTTGAAAGTAGTTAATAAAAATTAGCTGTAGTCTTCTTGCTTTTTGAAACGCCTTTCATTGTTTAATTCTTGCCTGTGTTTTCCAGGTTGTATTTTCCATTTTGGTTTTCAGATGTTGAGCTTTCAGATTGGATGAGGGAGCCACTCGTGGTTGTCCATCAAAATCCAATGTCCAAGACTTCCCCAGTTATGAAACTTCCAGACATAAGTGAGACATGTGGCTTCCAAATTCTAGACTTCACGTCCAGGTCTTCCCTGCGGATAGATGTGGTCACGAGAGTAAGGGCTATCCAGTGCACTGTTGGGTTGTCCTGTGCACTGTGGGCAATTCCTATGAGGAAATCTCTAAGAGAAAGACAAATGTTCTTCTCTGTCTCCTTCCTGCTTTATGTTGGATACAGTGTGGACACTTGGATTGGACCTAAATTATGAGCTTGAAAATTAAGTTGGGCAGGTTGAACTAGACTTTGGAAAATGGAAGTGAAGTACGGCAGAGCAGAAAGACACAAGAATTCTGGGACTCTAATCACTTTGGAGTCACTAAAGCAGCTGTGGATCTTCCATCAGGATTTATGTCCAAGAACAACGAACACACTCATGTCTTATTGAAGTCACCATTAATTGGAGCTGAGGAACTACCACGAATCACACTGACAGGTATCGCCTTGGTACCATAGAATCAAGTGATTGCCACAGGACTGAGTAAAAAAATGTTCACAGATAATAATAAAGTGCTAGGAGAACAATCTATTTGCATAGTTGGAATAATGCCCTCATCTCTCTTTCATTAATTGCATCAAATAAATGAATAAGGAAAAGACTAGAAAAAAAATGAATGAATCCTCTCACTGTCCTTCAATACTATACATTCCAGAACATAAAATGTGACTCTTCTGGCTTGTCACCTGTGGCTCAAGTGACTAAGGCGCCAGCCACATACACCTGAGCTGGCAGGTTTGAATCCAGCCTGGGCCTGTCAAACAACAGTGACAACTGCAACCAAAAAATAACCAGGCATTGTGGTGGGCACCTGTGGTCCCAGCTACTTGGGAGATGGAGGCAGGAGAACTGCTTGAGTCCAGGAATTGGAGGTTGCTGTGAGCTGTGATGCCACAGCACTCTACGCAGGGAGACAGCTTGAGGCTCTGTCTCCAAAAAAAAAAAAAAAAAGTGACTCTTCTCCCAGGAATCTTTAGAAATTAAAATGGAAATTGTGTATATTTTAGCAACAAAAATGTTAGAAAAAGCACAGTGCTGAAAATAAAGGCAACTGGAGTCTGCCTTGCTTCTTTCTGAGTGAAGTATACGCCTTTGAAAATCCACTTTTTCTGAGCTTCACTTCATTTCTCTACACAACTTGCATTACAATATTAGTAACTTAGCTTATTTCTCTGTATAATGTGCATCATAACATCACTATTTATTAGCATGAAAAATTGTTCATAGGGCAATAAATATTTAAGTGTCTTGAGAAGTTAAAATCTAGAACATTTTTAAGGTATTGCTAGCACTAGTTTCACTGATGGTGAATGTTGACTCCGAGGATCCACAGAAGAGAACAACCAAGGGGTGTTTCAGAAACCAAAGGGTGCTGCTGTGCCAGTTGGCAGGACATCCTGCTGGGATGGAGAATGCGTGTTTATGCACTTGGGCCTGCTCATCACACCTGCCCCCAACCAATGCATGCCCTCTGTGAGGAGACACAGAGTGCTATTCATCGTAGTCTTTGCACACCATCAAGAATGTGCTGCTGCTCCTGTCCACTGGGACAGGCAGTTGGTTGGCAAAGCCGTCAGACACCTGTTGAGGCTGAGTCATTCCTATTCTCAGGATGTGCCTCACAGCCTGGCTGGAGGGTGCTCGCTTAGGGCCGAGAGGCCTGCCTGGTCCAGTCTGTTGCAGCTGATGCTCTCATTCATTGGCAGCTTTGAGGGGAAACCAGAGAGCCGTGGTCTAATTTCACTTACTCCTCATCTTCTCTTGGACAGATGGATGTTTGCAGTGGAGTAATCATGCGCATTCATACAGCCTCGGGAACTTAGAAGGAATTTTGTTGGGCTTGGAGGTAATCAGCTATTTCATGGGAGTTAGAATGAGGAGTGGTGGTGTCGATACGGTGCCTCCGCCCATCACTGACGCTTCCAGCACATCTAGCTTTGCTACCAGTTAGTAAAGGTCCACATCGTTTCTGTCAGTTCTGGAACTGACCAACAAGCTTTGCAGATAAAAATTGGTTCCATTAGTCAAGAAACTCTTGATCATAGCTGATACTTCCGTGATTTTTATAGGAACCAAACGATCATCAATATTGCAGTTTCTAGGACAGTTTAAATAATTAGCCCCATTTTCCACGGCCTTTCTTCTAAATAGAGAGGTTTTAGGAGCTATGACACATGTGAAAGGAGAGAGTTGGAGTCTAGAAAATTAGTTTTTTATTATAGGTCTTACTAAATACAAGAGCTATGCGTTTCTGAGTGCTAAGTGGCTCACGGACATTCAGGCCCTTACTTTACAACTGGCATCATCTTTCCCTCTCTAGATACTAAATTATCTAACACAGAGAAACAGAAAGAAAATAGAGGAAAATAGCTTTTTTAATGACAATGCAAGATTAGAGTATGCAGTCTAGAATTATCCCTAGAATAAAACTTTCTTCTCCGTTTCTGCTAAATTAAACTCACCAGACTTGGTGAAGTTTTACTTGTTGGCTTGGTAATGGGACTTCGGGGTTTTTCTCATAGAAATGCAGTTTATATAGGTCTACACTGGTCAGCTCAGCTCAGCTCGGGGAGGAGAGTTTCTGGGATAGACAGGCAGATCCTGTAAGAAAGATGCAAAAGAAATCACAAAGCAGGCTGGGTGCAGTGGCTCACGCCTGAAATCCCAGCCCTTGGGAGGCTGAGGCGGGTGGATTGCCTGAGCTCACAGGTTCCTGCCCAGCCTAAGCCAGAGTGAGACCCTGTCTCTAAAAATACCCGGGCATTATGGCAGATGCCTGTGGTCCCAGCTACTTGGGAGGCTGAGGCAAGAGAATCACTTGGGCCCAAGAGTTTGAGTTTGCTGTGAGCTGTGATGCCATGAGCACTCTACCGAGGGGGACAAAGTAAGACTCTGTCTCAAAAAATAAAATAACATAAAATAATATAAAATAGAAGCACAAAGCAACTCTTTTCAAAATTTCCAATTTCTTTTCTGCAGCAAAATATATCAACGTTAAAGAGAAAGACAGTGTGTCTTAACTCAGTTAAGAGTTGTGGCAGGCAGAAGCCCCCATTTTACGGGTTAGCAGTTCTGCTGGGGAAGAAAGGACACAGCTCCTTCCTGCAGCAGCCAGGTGGGGAGTGGGATCGGGAGAGAAATCCTGGATGTGGAGTTCAACAGAACTGAGTTTGAATCCTGGGTCTGCTCTCCACTGGGTTTGGAGCAATCTCTTCATCTATACAGGCCTCATTTTCTTTCCAAGGATGCTCAGACCCACGCTTTCCTTCTGAACAGCAGAGAGCCTGTGTGATTCAGGTGACACAAGGACCTATGCTTGTTACTCTCTCTTATTTTTTGAGAGCCAGGTTTTACATTTATAAAATAAAGTTCATACTTTCTATCTTGTTGGCTAATTTGGGGTCGTTAATGAGAACATTTGCATGAAGAATTTAATGCATGGTAAATGCTAAATAAATATCAGTTTTAAACAATTCAAAAATTGCTATTTTACTTTGTTGAATAATTGTCAAGTTATGGAGCTCAGTGGGCTGATATATCAATGCTAAAATCAAGATAAAATAGGTCTTACTTATCTAATAATTTCTAGCTCTGTAAATGTAACAAGGCCAATTTTCACCTATCATTTCTAATATTTACCCATCAAAGGAGCACTAGGTCTTCCAAATATGAAGATAAACGGAATGGTTTTATGAACTATCTGAGCATCATATACAATCAAAGGATGCTACAGATCAAAAGAATAATGACAGTAGATCAGATAGGCATGATCAAGCCTCGCTAAGAAGTTTTATCCCTTTCTGGTATTGGATTTGCTCCTTTCAAATGGGACTGGAGTTCACACTGTGAAATGAAAAGAGATGATTGAATAAATTCCGTCATTTTTATATTTTAAGTAGACCACTTATGCATTGAGAAATATCAGCGCATAACACAGTTGAAAGAGGAGGTGCTGTGTGGAAGCCTCTGGGCCTCTGGTTCCTCACGTTCTTCCCCCTCTAGCAGTTCCACAGACCCCCTAAGCTGAATGAAACTGCTAGAGAAACATCCACCTGTGTGAAGTTATGTCATTTGAAAAGGGCATTTTATCCTTCAGGTGAGTAGGTCCATCCGGAAGGCTCTAGTCCTGAACTTGGTGGAGACATTTCTGATATGTATAAGATATATGGAACATTCTGCATAAAAGTAAAAGGCAGGCATCTCTGTCTATAAAAAATATGGAAACTAGAATGATTAAAATCATTCCTAAAACATAGTAGAGTTAATAATACATTAGAGGTCCTAAAACATGTATTGGATGAATAGAAAAATCAATGGCTCAACAAATCTGCAATTGTATGTTACCATCAAAGAGTTTCTTTCTTTCTTTACTGACAGGTTCTTTTTTGATAAATTTATGTAGCCTTTTATATTTAAATATTATACAAAATTTTCATTTGTACATGTAGATATGACCCCTCCACTGAAATCCAGGCATTGTATTCAATTGTTCAGTTGAAATTTTTTAAAAGATTTCAAAGATGAATTTCAAACTTAACACGACCATCTTTGTGTGCTTTACTCTCTTTCTGCAAGATTCCCCTCCATGTGTCTCTTCTGGTTATCTATCGCTGCTTAAAAAACAACCCTAAGTGGTGCTGAGTTAAGACAACAGCAACTATTCACAAGTAACTTCACAAATTTTCACAAATCTGCAATTTGGAAAGAGATTAATGAGAAAGGCTTGTCTCCGTTCCACTCAGCATCAGGTGGACAGGTGAACTAAAAGCGATATGGTCCATTTCTAAAGTGGCTCAATCACTTGGCTGGTAAGTTGCTGGTGGCTTTTATGCTCAAGCAGTGCTGACGGCTGCTGGGTTCTTCTCCAAGAGGGGATCCCCATGTTGTCTAGTCTTCTTCATAGGATGGCATCTGGGTTCCAAGGAGGGTCACTCCAAGAGAATCAGAGACAAACTGTGACCCCTTAATGACCTAAACTCAGAAGTCATTTGATATCATTTTACAATGTGATTCCATGCTCTGTTAGTTAAGGAAGCCACATGGACCTGCCCATGTTCAAAGTAGAGAATCTTCGACTCCACTTTGGGGAATGGAATTATTCTGGAGGAGCATGGAAATGTTATTGTAGCCATTTTTGGAAAATCCACTGTGCTACACCTTTGCATGTCAGAGGACAAGGACACTGTCATCATTTCAGTTAATTACTTAATCCAAAAATCAGAATAGTTTCCTGAATTTGTCTTCTTGCTTCCCACTCACATACCACAGCATGGGGTTTCCATCTTTAAGACAAACATCCTGGTCCAACATCCCTTCTCTCTCTTCTAGACAGCTACATCAGCCCCCTAATGGATCACCAGCATTATCCCTTCTTTTGTTCCTGCATTCCAGTCTCTGTATAGTTTCCAGGATAATAATTTAAAAGCATAATTCATATCATATGCTTCCTGGAATAACAAAATCTCCAGCGACAAAGAAGATCACAGCCTGGTGATAAAGGAAGCCACTCACTAGAAAGACAAAAAATTCTAAATGTCCCAGTTAGGTATGACTTTCCCCAACCCCTCTTTTCCTCTCCCCCCTACTTCATTTCTGTAAAAAAAAGAAAAGAAAAAATTCTAAATGTGTCTAATATCATAAGCACAAAATATGAAAAGCAAAAGCTCCACACTCACAAATGGAGAATGTTTATGACTTTCTCAGTTATTGATAGATGAGGAAAAGGGAAAAATGTTGATGAGGTGCATCTCCATGGGCTACTGGTGGGCTGAGATCTCATCTGCTCGGCTGACGGGCTGTCTCCTGCCTCAGGACGCCTTATCTGATTTGCCATGTTTATTCACATTTTTATGCAATTGAAAAAGACCAGGAATCACTGCCTTAGACTACTTTTCAAACAATAAGATACACACCAGCATAATCATTGCAATAGTGTGTTGTGATAGTCAACATTTAAAAAAAATTCAATTGGCAGAAGAATGGAAAATATAATAAAATCTTTGTATAACTACGCAATGCATTATGTGCAGGTATGAACATGAATAAATCTCACAAACATTGTGTTGTGGGAAAAATATTTGCAGGAATTGTGCGATGTATTGTTATTTATTTAAATGTTACAAATTTGCCAGACAATATTGTAAGTTTTTAAGGATGTTTACACAGGCTCTAAAAGTACGAAAACAGACAGGGCAGTGAAGTCCGCTAACTCAGGCTAGGGGTTAAGTCTTGGAAAGGTGATGGGAGCCAAGAAGGAAGGAAGAGAAAGATAGCAATGGGATGGGATCCTGAGGGAAGGAACACTGGACTTCTGTTATTGCTCTTCTCAAGGGGCAATAGTACATAGGTTAGTATTATATTATTCTTTATACTATGTATATTTTTGTACATATAAGGAATAGAAAAGAAAGCAAAACTTCAGCTTAGAGTTCATAAAAGCTCATTCCCACGCGTGCACACACAAACACACACATGATCTCTCGTGACTTTCCTCCAGATTCTTTATTCTGGTTTACAAAACACACATTCTGTGACCTGTGTTTATCTCTCCAATCCAACATCACACCACTCTTCCCATGCCGGCCCATTCAGATCCTCTAGTAGGCCAAATTCATTTCTGTCTTTGGGGATGCTTTCCCCTGGTACCTGTTTGCCTCACTCCTTACCATTCAGAACCCAGTTTAAATGTCAGACACCCACCCCAAACACCCAAGCTAAAGTAGTTGCTGCCATTTGTATCACTTCACTTGTGTTCACTTCTCCCTTAGTCTATATATTTATTGTAATTTCTTTATGTATTTGATTGCTTTGTGCTTAGCTCCCTACTCCCACAGATCTGTCTAGAACTTGAGCTTTATGAGAGTAGAGAACCTATTTGCTTGATCCCCATGAGACTACTTTTGCATGGAAGAGGTCTCACCCACTGAAAGCCAAAAGTCAATGTGAACCTTGATAAAAATGAAAATGGGTTACAAAACTATTGGAAAAAATACAACCTACTAGTATTAAGTTTTTATCATTATCTTCATCTTAAGAAAATTGAAACATCATTTGATTTTAGTTTTTTAAAAAATTTACATTATAGTTGTCTATATCTTAGACATGGAGCCCTTTCATAAATCACTTTATTTCTGTGAATTTTTAATTATAAATTTCAGAAGGCATTCAAAGCCAGCCTTCAGTCCCATTGAGATATGTTTACATTGTCACCTCACTGCCAAAAGGTGAGAAACACTCATTAGAAAACTATCTGATACTCAGATCATTCACCCATTTTATCTTTGGGGTTCATATCCCTCTTGTTTATGTTTCTCAATGTTTAGCAAAGTTAACTGGTATATGAATATGGAAATTTTGTCTTGATGAAGGATTCTATGCTATAAAACTTCTAGGCCTGGATCTCTATGTACACAGTATATAAGTCAAAAAGAAATGTGTTTTTCAGCTGTATTCCTCTACCTCCAAGCTATATTTGTATCTAAGTCATATAAAAAAGACAGATAATTGCATCTTCAACACTACATCTTTTGCAAAAGAGCAGCAGACTGTCTTGAGAAAATGGGAGCCACTATTCTATAATAACATTTTAGTTAAACAAGCTCTTCCTAAGTGCTAAACTCAGTCTTTCAGCTAGTGCTGCATAGTCTCTTTGACTAAACTTCCTTCGTTTAGTCATGGTCCTGCCTATCAGTAGCTGTGTGACTTTAGACAACTTCTTTACCCTCTCTGTGCAAAATGGGTGATCCACACAACACTGTTGTGAAAATTAAAGACATTGCTGAATGTGAAGAAAGGTCATTGTAGATCAGTACCCAGAACAAAGTAAAAAAATATTTAAGTGTCAGGAATAAATACTCTTCCTCAATTAACTATTGAAGGTTCTGACCTTTGTGGTCACAAGAAGGAGCAGGTGAACATCACTCAGAGTTCACATAAGACTCTAAAAACTTGACTAAATCTCATCTTGTATCTGTTTTTCTCAGGAGTAAGCTACTTCTTCACTACTTGAGAGGCTGAGGTAAGAGAATTACTTAAGCCCAAGAGTTTGAGGTTGCTGTGAGCTGTGACAACAAGGCATTCTACCAAGGGTGACGTAGTGAGACTCTGTCACAAAAAAGAAAAAAAGATATTTCTTCATGATACCATCAATAATACTTGAGTATAAATTGTGGTTGTGTACTTAGTGGTAAATAATTCCTTCAGTCAATTTTTAATTACTTTGACCAAAAGTCTGACCTTTAATTATCTTTCTACTCTTACCTCTCCTCACTTCTCCTCTTCTGCCCTGTGCAATTCAATTGTCTTTGGAAAACAGCGTTTCTGGATCATGGTAATTCCCCCAATACATTTGTATCGAACTGAATTTAAATGCTGAAATAATTACCATATAAGACAATTGGGTTTTGTTATACTACGTGAAAGCCAAAGCACTTCCAGACTTTCAAATTAGCGGTTGTCTTCTCTATGTTTAATCATTTTGTCCCATCTCTGAATCTTGATTAAACTTCCCCCTTTATTTCCAATGCATTACTATCTCTAAAACTAAGATGTGATCAGCAATGAGAATAGACAGAAAAATTTGTATGACTCTGTATTATTACTGTGTGTCTGCAACTTTTTTCAGTTTTATGTTATTTACTTATCTAATACACAGTAAAGGTTTATGATGTGCCAGAATTCAGGTGCACCAATTTGGGGAAAATGACTTAGCTGTCCTTAAGGATTTCAAAATCTAGTGGGAGAAGACAGACACCTGAAAAGAAAGGGGGAGGAGAGAAAGAGAGGGAGGGAGTTTTCATGTAGTGCTATGATATGACAGAGATAAAGGTAAGGCGTTTATATGAGTTCAGAGGTTCAGAGGAAAGGCAATTTTGGTTAAAGTAGGATTAGGCTGCCGCAGAAGACAGATACCTTCTCAGGAGAGCTGACATGAGCAGAGGACTCAAGCATGCCATCAGAGCTGTCCACACAGCAGGGTAATATTGCAGGCATGATGAATCACATCTGAAAAGGCGACTCCTTGGGACCTGCAGCTAACTGGGGGATTCTCACTCTATTTCCCTTTTCCATGGGAAGAAAAAGTAACTCATCACCCAGCATAGAGAAGTTACATTTGAGAATTCATCTGGTTCATATGGTTAGAGAAATAGTTATACTATGGTGAGTCCCAGAGAAGGAAATTGATTTCTCTTTGAAAATGTCCCATTAAGTTCCCTAGTGCAGCCTTTTAAGCAGAAGTGATTGAATCTTCTTCAAGAGGATCTATCCACTGAGATGACCTAGCCTCACTTCCTTTCTAGGGACAACTGTGGGTCCTAGCAGAGGAGCCAGGAAGCTCTGTAGGGAGTTACCTTGACTCATGGCCTTGTGTTAACTAGATTATTACCTGAAACCCAGGGATGATGCAACTTTACTCATTCAGTTGTTTGTTCTAGGAACATTTATTGTCCCCTACTATGTGCCAGGTGTTCCTCTAAACATAAATGACATCGCGTTAACTAAGTTTTGTACTGTCATTTACAAAATCAGTTCTTGCTTTATCTGTCTGAGTCCAACACCTACCCTAGTTTCCTAGGTAGCTTCTCTGTGGTTGGGTCTTTTCCAGACTCTACTGAGTCCTTCATGTGGTCTTACGTGTCATTCAAAAAGTGTGGCTCTGATGGCCAGGTTTCTATAATCTTCTGTCAGAGTTCTAACTTTATTCCTTGTTCCAGTCCCCACTCCATTTCACCTATTTGTTGATAATCCACTCATAATCAATCTGGATTACCTCTTTTTACATTGATCCCAGAGGACCCATCTAACTTCCAAGTCATAGTCCTCCTCAGGTGGTCTTGGGACTCTAGATCGTTGTGTGAGCTAATGGAGGTATGGGCACCTGTTTCATTTAACACATTTACTGAACAACTGATGTGTGGCAGGCAGGTATATGTTACATAGCATTGCAAAGTTATTTATTTTCTCTGAACTTCAATTTCTCCCACTGGAACAATAATATCTATCTCTTGGGTTGTGAAAATTAAATGAAATTATATATAGTTCACTCTTAGGTTAGATGCCCTAGAAGTAGAGCTTGAGAAAGGGATTCCTGGACATGTGCTTCATTGAACTATACTCAGGAGAAGTTGGCAAGGGAGTTAGAAAAGCAAAGTAGAGAGGGGGAAGGAACTATACAGCAATGCGGTTTCAGATGAGGTCTAATTCAGCCTGGTCTTCTGGGGTTTTCTGGAACATAAATTACACCGCAGAATGCATCCTAACTTGAGGCAGAGTTAATGGTGTGGAGAAGGTCAAGGTGAATCATGTGCCAGGAACTCTAAGGAAAAGTGGCTTTAGTAGACCAAGAGAAATGCTCTGGAGGTAATTATAGGGGAAATCCCTCAGCTGAAACACCAGGAGTAGGTGATAAATGCGTATACCAATCCATCAGGTGGAAGGCTTCCCTGGGGACTGGGATAGGGCACCAACATTATTTGTGATAATGCTGAAGACAGAGAAGGAAACAGGTAAATTACCAATCAGTGGGATTGATAGAAATAAGTATAAGAGTGAGGTCTCACAACACCATGTGAGGGTGAAGAGGCTCAGGGAGGATGAAGTAAGAGAATGGAGCTCCGCAGCTTAAGCAGTAGGTAGCAGGGTTTAATCACATGCCAACTGTGGTCCTTGACCGAAGGATCGACCATGACCACCATCCAAAATAAACGGCCTTGCTTCCTAGTCCTCCCTGATGGGGAGACAGTTGTTTCATTAGGGTGTAGTATGACAAAGTAAGGTCTGATGTGGTTATTCAAGGATGGAGCTCACTTCTTGCCAGGCAGTGATCCAAGCACTCTGTTCATGGTCGTACTCTTCCAGCAGGGCCCCAGAAGAGCACACCACAGATGTATGGATTGATATCATCATGTGCTGGGAACAGTTCCAAGCCATGTTTTCTGCAGTTTGTAAAGTAATATATAAGGCACAAAGCAAAATATATAGATTGGGCTGACCCTGGAAGAGGGAATGAACATAGTGTTCTTGCAGAGTGTTGCCGTTTTATATTGTTTAGGGACCCTTCAGGTGACAGAGTGAGTGGAGAGCATCTGATGAATCAAAAAGTGGGATTCAGACTAAGGACGTCCTGCTAAAACCTCAGCTAGTCTGTGGATGAAGTTATGACTGTGAAAATGAGAGTAAGAGGGAGAGAGATTAACTTCCATCTTCCATGCTGCCGACCATGAAGAAGGCATTGATTTCTCCATGAGATTGCTAATAACAGGTGTCTTCTGTGATTTATGCCAACAGACAAAGTTGTGTTGGGCCTTAATCCTTTTCCATCTGTTCTATAACAGGCAGTGGAAATATCAGAAGTTATGAATAACTCTAGAGCTTCAAAATCCTTTTCCTTCTGGAATGCAGAAGCCATACCATCCGCTCACTTACCTGTGAACTATTGAAGACAGTGGGGCATTACTAGAGTGTAGTAATAATTACTACATTATTATTACACTGAGGTTACTACACAGAGTCAGACTTTGTCTCATTGTTGTAACCCATGCTAGTGAGACTTCTCAGACTTGAAGTGAGCTAGGATGAGTGTGTGTGGGGAGATTGTTAAGCATTTCTCCCAGTGGGAACATGATAAAAAATTCCCCTGTTTCAGTTAAAATCCATAGAGTTAAAAAGTATTTTGATGGCTTATGCTCTGCCCACTGTCAGCCAAGAAGAATCTCTGAAATATTAGGTCTTGTTGGTAAGAAAGACTGACAGAGGTAGTAGGAAGAGCCACAGACACAGATTCATAGAGCCTCAGTGCCCCTCCTCTGCCTGTGATTTGCCTCTGGACTTAAACTGTGGGTCCGTAGGTGGGTAGGGTATTTCTCTCATCACCCCTTTCTTCTCTGCAGGGTTCAGCTGTGCAGCTCACATTAATTACTTGGCAAGTACTACATGAAGGTTAGTTTTTCTTTTGTGATCATTAGGCAACAACCAAAAAAATCATGTAAAGATACAGGAAAACATACTGGACTTATGGGATATAACTATAATTGATATTTGGTGCCACAGGTGGGTTACTATAAATTAAGCTGCTGGGAAGGCATTGAGCTGGGTTTTAAAGAAAAGGGAGGCCTCCATCAGATAGAGAGAAGAGATAAACACAGTTCTGGCTCAGTGTCCATAGCACAGTGGTTACGGTGCCAGCCACATACACCAAAGATGGTGGGTTCAAACCCAGCTGGAGCCAGCTAAACAACAATGATAACTGCAACAAAAAATAGCCGGGCACTGTGGAGGGTGCCTTTAGTCCCAGCTACTTGGGAGACTGAGTCAAGAGAATCACTCAAACCCAAGAGTTTGAGGTTGCTGTGATGCCACGGTACTCTACCCAGGGCAACAGAGTGCGACACTGCCACAAAAAAAAAAAAAAAAAAAAAAAAGATAAGCACAGTTCAAATAAGAGAAATTATCTGTTTTAGTTTCCTAATCCTGCTATTTAAAACAAAGAAAAAAAAGGGCAGCACCTGTGACTCAAAGTAGTTGGGTTAAACCCCAACCCCACCCAAAAACGTAAAAAAAAAAAAAAAAAAAAGAAGATAATGTGGCTGGGCTTGGTGGCTCCGGGCTGTAATCCTAGCACTTGGGAGGCTAAAGCAGGTGGATGGCCTGAGCTCATGGTTTCGAGACCAGCCTAAGCCAGAATGAGATCTTGTCTCTAAAAATAGTCAGGCATTGTGGCTGGTGCCTGTAGTCCCAGCTAGATGGGAGGCTGGGGCAAAAGAATCACTTGAGCCCAAGAGTTTGAGGTTGCTATGAGCTATGACACCACAGCATTCAGCCCCAGGGTGACAAAAAAGAAAAAAAAAAAAAGCAATAATAAACTGAGTTTCCTGAAACAACTGTGATTTATCCTTGCATGGTTTAGGAGTCCAGAAGGCCAAAGTTAAGGTGTTGGCAGAGCCAGGCTCTTTGTGACAGTTCTGGAGGAGGATCCTTCCCTGTTTCATTCTAGCTTTTGGCGGACCTCAGCAATCTGAAGACTCTTGGATTGCAGAAGCATCACTCCAATCTCTGCTGCTTCTGTCATGTGATAGTCTCCCAGTGTTTCCGTGTTCAAATTTCTCTCATCATGTGAGAACATCAGGGCCTACCTTAATGCAGCAGGTCATCATTGTGACTCGATTATAACTGTGAAGACTCCATTCCCAAATAAGGCCTCATTCACAGGTATTGGAGGTTAGGATTCGAACATATTTGGGGCAGAAACTAATTATTTTTTAAATGTATTTTTTCACTCTGGTCAAAGATAAGAAGATAGTCATATAATACAACACACAATATTATATGAGCAGAACTCAGAGAAGAGAGGACAAGACACATCAGAGGAGAAATGACTGAATTATCACGAACATAGAAATCCAAAAGATGAATGCAACACGACAATGCCAGAATTGAAGTGTGGTCAATGAAGCATTACCTGACAAGGATCTGGAGTATCAACAAGAATCACACCACATTTCTGCATTAAAAGCATCTTATGTTGTTTATAAAATTGTCCTGTACAAAAGAGGTGGGCAGCTCTCTCATGGACTGTGATGTAGGCGATATCTGCATTCTGGGGTATAGAGTATGCCTCTCCTCTACAGGTGACATCTGTGTTCTGGGGTATAGAGCGTGCCTCCCTTCTCTGTTTTATTCAACACAAAACTTCAGAATCTAGTACAGTTTCTAATGCACAGTAGACCCTTAGCACATGATGCTGAATAAATGAACACTTGTTTTTATAGATGCTACTTCACTGCCTCTTAGCGTACCTTGTTAACTCTGGAAAGTTTATTATTATGGCCATTTTTGTCTATTTTCTATTGTACATTAAGGTCAGACAATGCTTGGAAGCTCGCACGTTGACTTCTGGAGCCCATGAGGCAAGGTTTCTATCAGGCATGCCATTTGACAGAGCAGTAGCCTTGATCTGGCTTCACTCCCTCAAATGACACGCTCACTTTCTCCCACACATGTTAGGCAGAGCCTAAAGGACACAGTGACATTTGGCATCAGCAAAAGGCCATGGCTATTCCTCTGTCACAGGCACTGCTATCCATCCTTTCAGTATCCATTAAAAATAGTGCCATAACTTGACCCTCTGCCCATGGAAATAAACAGCGTTCAGCAAGATAGGTTTGTCCCCAGGCATTCATCACTGAATGGGAGATAAAATAGAAATTGAGGTTTATTAGAAATAGATTCTCAAGATCAAAAGGAAGCTTAAAGTTTATCTGATTTTGGCCCTTAGAAACAAAGAAACAACGCTATTGAATTACTACACCCCACAACTCCCCCAGTGTGCACACACACACACACACACACACACACAGAATTATCTGCAAGACTTTTCAAAATCCTTAGTCCATGGTTATGATCACAAGCAAAGTCTTGCCCTTTGCTCATCCTGGATAAATCTTTCTTTGACCTAATTAGAGTCATTCTTATAAAAAGAAAAAAATTAGTATTTGAAATATTGAAGGGAAATTTGTACAACTGGATAAAGCAAAAATGATGCATTTACTCCCATATTTATGTGATATTTAGCTGATAACTACAGTCTTAATTTGCTATTATTGTTCACACTTGAGCATAACTGTGATCAGTGTTATAAGTGGTAGAAGCTAATTCCTTGCTACCAATAGCTGAGTTCCATGTCTTCCTTTTTAAGAATGATTAAAAGAGCAATTATGCCAAAGTTTGGACTGATAGTTGTATTAAATGGTAGCCTTCCAGTTCCATAGAGAATATTAAGCTGGCCAAAGAAATAAATTAATTGGAATTATTTTGGTCAGGGTGTAGAAAGTCCTATTTCACTTTGTCCTCAAGAGCACAGAATTGGCTAGTCCTTTGTCAGTTCCATTTCGGAGCCAGCGTCATCAGAGGCAAAGAAGAGACAGTCCTTGGGCAGGCTGTGCAAGGCCATAGAGCCAGGCTGAGACCTTGTCTTCAGTTGGCATAGGGAGCATTTGTGTTGTGCTAGGATGATAATTGAGTGAAAGACAGAAATCTCTCGATATTTATATGAGAGGAAGGGCATCATCACTTTGTTTACAGAAAACTTACAAAAAGGAAAAATTCTGCAGGGAGAAGAGTCAAAATCAAAGGCCAGGTATCAATCCCTTCAACCCCAGGTAAGAGTTATGCTGAGATCCTTGTGCTCAAGGTTCATTGTGAGTTTGAACTTGGTTCCAAAGCAGTAAAGAGTCATTCAAGAGTTTCGGGTATTGGAATGTCAAGTGCAGAGCTATGACTTAAAAAATGTCATTTTGACAACAGTATGGAGCAGGCATCCTCAAACTACAGCCCGCGGGCCACATGCAGCCCACTGGGTGTTTTTGCCACCACTGCCTGTCCTTTTAAACTATAGTCCGGCCCTCCAATGGTCTGAGGGACAGTGAACTGGCCCCCTGTTTAAAAAGTTTGAGGACCCCGGGTATGGAGGATATATGAGAAGTGAGAAATACTGAAAACAGCATCACCGTGAAGTCTAATAAGGCAGAAACAGCAAAAAGAGAAATGGGACATAGGAAATGTACTGAGAAAGGAGGATCTGTCGTCTTTTCTAGCTTTCTCCATGTGGGAGTGTGGTAAGTGAGAAGGCAGAGCCTAGGATGACCCTAGGCCTTTATCCGGGTAACTGGTTGGGCAATCATGTCTTTTGCAAAGAGAAATAAATAAGAGAAAAAGCCTATTTGTATAGTGAGTTTGATTAGGAAAGTGGGTTTTGTTTGAGGTTTCTGTAGGATTTCTGGGACTAGATGGCCAAGCCGTGATGGATTAGAGACAGAAATAGAAAAGAAAAGTCATAACAGAAAAGACACGATAGTCAGACCTCATACGTGAATGAAGTCTCAGGACCAATTAGCAATTAGAAAAATGTAGGTCAGAATATTTCCAAGAGGATTTGTGGAGACAGATTTGGCAGAAAAAGTCACACATACAAACAGGAGAGTGAAGTGGACATCGACTGTACAAGAGAAAATGGAAGAAGAAGGGGATAGTCAGCACTGTCTCGTGCTGCCGAGATACCAACTGCGACGGAGAAGTTACTTCTGATAAACTCTAATCTGAACATGCTTCTCCCGCCATGTACCCCATCTTAGTGAATAGCAACTCTGCTTAACTCTGAGCTCATGACCCAAACCAGGGAGTCATACTTAACTCCTTGTTTCACTCCCATCTGTCATGCAGTCAGTTAAAAATCTCCATCTTCTCTAACTTCAGAATCTACCCACAATCTAACCACCACTCACAGCCCTCCCTGCCACCATCCTGTCCAGACTCCATCACCTCGCCCCTAGACCACTGCAGCCATCTCCCAACTGGCCTCCACGCCTCCACTCTCAATCTACTACCGTCTGTTCTTTATAATCCAGTCAGAGCCATTCTTGAAACTAAAAATCATCATATATTAAACCCTTTCTCAAAACCCCAGTAAGTTTCCAACACAAATAGAATGAATTCCAGCATTCTCCCTGTGCCTGGCAAGGCTCTGTGGTGTTCTCTGGCCCTGGGGACTCCTCCATACTCTTCTCTTACTGTTCCACTCCTGGGTCCTTCTACTCCACCCACAGTAGCCCGTCTCCATGGACAATCGGCTCACTTTGTACATTAGGATCTTTGGGCTTGTGTGTTCCTATGTAAAATTGCCTTCCCCACATGTCCAAATGGACACACTCCATGCTTTCTTTAGGGTGTATTCATTTGTCAAGCCCATTACAGAAACCTTCCGTAAGCCACCAAAGAGAAAGGAAAGAGTCTCCCCTAAGTCATTCCCTGAATTTATTTTTCTTCATAGCACTCAGTTTACATACACACACGTACAGGTTGAATACATATTAATTCAAAATGCTTGAAACTAAATTGTTTCAGACTTCTTTTTTTTTTATGCTTTGAAATGTTTGTATTAACTTGCATTCATAATCTCAAGATCCAAAGTTTGAAATGCCCCAATAAGCATTTTCTTTCAGTATTATGTTGGTGCAAATAAGTTTGGGGTTTGGAACATTAAAGATTTCAGATTTTCCTATTAGGGATACACAATCTTTCTCTTTCTCTCCCTGTCTCTCCTCTGTGGGTGGTGCACAAAATCTCATGCATTAAGAACATTAATATATCAGGTTATAAAAACAAGGATGTTTTCTATTTTGTTCATTGCTGAAGCTTTATTGCCAAGGACAGTGCTTGGCAATTATTTTTACTGAGCCATCGGCTGGTAAATGAAGACTACATTTAGAAATTTATCTCTATTCGGTTCTTGTCTATTTATCTTCATTCTCCGGTGAGCTTTTCTGTCTTAGTGACAAGAATATCCCAAGTAGCTATTGGCGTAGATCCTTCCTTTTCAGAAATGTCAATGGAAAAATAGTGTCCTTTCCTCCCATTTATCTATTACAACTGCAGTCCCACATTTGAGTATCCCCAGATTGAGTTGGGTCCTTTGCATAATCCTAGGGTACAGAAAGATGAAATAAGCTGATTGGCTGTGCCAGAACCTGCTTTCACCCCTGAAATTGGGACAGGTCGATCCTCAACCATTTGGAACGAAAATGGGCATGCCACATCTTCCCAAAGGAAAATTGAGGAGAGATTCTGACTTTGTGAGGTCTAAAAACTTAAGCAATTTAGGGAGCCATCATTAAGAAAATGACATAAAACTGCAAATACTATATTGATTGTAGGGCATTATGTCTCTGGGAGAGAAAGAATAGAGGGAGAAAACAGATCCCTCCAAGGGGACGGAGAAAGAAGGGACTCGGTGGGCCCTTCCAGAGGAGCCCAGGAGAGGAAGACTTAGTGAGAAACACGGAGAAGGACGGCCGTGAGCTCGACCCGAGAAAGCCGCCCTCTCTTCAGGTGAACACATTTCCTGCTCAATGCAGGAATTTTCAGAGCACTTTTCAGCTAGGAAGAGAGGAACGAGGAATTCGTCCTTAAGCTTTCTGCTCTAATCATTGTCTGCAGCTTGCTCTGAAGAGACTTCGGGAAGGCACAGCTGTGTGTCTCCAGTACAGCTAATCCTTTTTGGGAAAAAAAAAAGTTACATAACTTAAATGTGTTCAGCTTTATCCTCTGCTTCTCCATAATTTAAAACATCCCACAGAATGCCAAGTTCGGGTGGGTGTGAATATCAATGACCGAGTGCTGCACTGCGCATCCAGCATCTCAACACAACGGGAGAGAGTCTTCCCGTGTGCTGGGGAGACCTCCCCAACCCTGTGAGAAGTGGCGGGGTTAACCGTGCTCACAGGGACAGAGACATGCCTCAGGGTGTGAGCAGTCCTGTCCTGGTCCGTTCATAAAGTGCTGCCACAGTGCTGTGTGTCGGGAGTCAGTGAACTTCACCCCATGGCGGTCAGGGGAGGCTGCAAAGGAATCCCGAGCTGGGAGCAAGGGTGGACAGCAAAAAAAGGAATGTGTGTTGGCCAAGGAGGACAGTGGTTCTGGGGATATTGGCCCCTCGAAATAATGCCTGCTAAAAAGTGGGTTTTGCATTTGCCAGTTTTTTCTGAGCCCTCTGAGATTAAGAACTCTAGTGCCACAGACTCATGAAAGAATATAGCTCCAAGGTCATCTGGGCCAACATCCTTGTGTAACCAGAGAACAAACCGATAAGTCAAAATAGTGACCTTATACATGAAATGTCTGCTCAGCGCCAGGGAATGCACTCGTGCTTTACATGAAATATTTCTGATTCTCAAAGCAACTCTGCCTAAGTTTATAAGTATGACCCCACTTTATAGCAGAAAGACAGACAAAAGCTTGGGTAGTCAAGTGAGAGCAAATAACAGATAACACATTCAATCCCTTAACAATCCAACCTCAAGGGCCATGATTTTCATTGATAATAAACCCTTCCTAATAATATCATGTTATATATTTGTTGTTATCATGATTGACATTGTTCACAAGTAGTGAGCACTTACTAGTTGCCAAATATTGGGTTACATGCAGTGTGTATGTTTGCAGAGAAGAAAACCGTCTTCTTGAAAAAATTTGTAATTTCTTCAAGGTCCTTGATAAATATTTGATATTTGAATCCAGGTTTTTCCAGGTCCAGTGGTTAGAGGCTAAATGCTTTCCTCACATTCACTCATAGGTGACGTTGGGGTTTGAAGTACTCCCCAGGGTTTGATGATTTGAACAGCTGGCCCCTCTGAAGTCAGCAGCCTAGGAGGCAGGGCTACAGAATTTCTGACAAGGTATAAATCGCAAATGTCTTCCCAGAGGACAATTTTACCCTTGCCTGATGATTCCAAAGTGCACTCCGAAATGTCTTAGGGTCCCTAAGACACTGTGCTACAGCTCCACGTCATGAATTCTGTCTAATTTGTGCTGCGCATGTAACCACAGCCCTGGGGTAGACGTGTGACAGACCCCCTGAGCTGCCTCCTTTCCACCGTCCTGACTGTCAGCTCTTCTGTGGCAGCCAGAGCAGCCACTGCCTCAGCACTCAGATTCAAAAGGGCACATCAGCGTCCCACAGGCCCTGGCCAGGCAGTGCCCAGCTCTGTGGGTTTTATGCATCCTGTGCCTCCAGCACGGGCCCATGGTGAGGGCAACGGGGCTTCCTGGACATCCTGGAGAGGAGGAGGCGATACCTCAAACCCCAGAGAGAAACGTGACATGGTTTGAAGCCTAGAATCTCAGCCAATGTGTTTTCAGTAACCTCCTCAAAAGGGGTGGTTTGAGATAAAAATGGCATCCCACTGGAGAAATCTTTGTGCTGGTCTGGTAAGGGCAAACGTCCAGACATTCCAGAAGTTTGCGGAGGAAAAACTAGATTTTCAGTTCCTTGAGGCTTGGGTTTAAGGCTCTCATTTCAAAAGAATCTGAGATGAAAGGACCCCACCAACTAATTTTAGAGCAGGCTCTTTCATCCCCAGCTGACTCAAGCAGGGACGGGGGAAGGGGAATTGAGAGAAGAATTGAGGTTTTTAGTTTAAAACCAACTAGACCCATGAAGGCAGCTCAGGCTGTGATTTCATCCTTCACACTCAAGATAAAACACCTTAGGATTGGAACCCAGGAGTCATTTTGTTAACTCATGTAAAAACAAAGATCTTGCTGGATGTGCCTGGGTAATTAATTCATTAACCGGGAGAAGGGAACTCACCTGTGTCTCTACATCTTGTTTCCTTCATCTGTAGAACTGGAAGATGAATCAGGTTATGTAAGGGGGGAAAGGTACTGGAAACATTACCTGGTTCCCAATCTTCAGAAAGCAGAAGTACGTGAAATGTGAAAGTTACAGCATTTGTACAAAGTCAGATCACTCGGCAGTGACAGAGACAGGATGAGAGCTTTGGTGCTCTGAACCCAAGTTCATTGCTTTGGTTTTATTTCTTTAAAACAAACATCGTTAGCTGATATTTGTTGAATGTCTATAGCACTGTTGGGAAAATATATTTAATAACATCACAAACATCATAAGTTTTGAAACTCTGGATTCTGAAGCACTTTGCAGATGGAAGCTGTGTTTGCTACAGTCTGGACTGAATGCGTGCGAGCATGCTGCCTTTGGCCCTTGGGAAGGCAGGACCTGGCTAACTCAGCCCCCACCCCTGGAGAAACCAGGGCAGAAAGTCTAGGCACTGAGTCGAGAACGAACCATGCCAGATGTTCCTCTAATGACTGACACTGCCACATTAAAGAAGGAATGAAATACAGTCCAACTCAGACCTCCCTATTGTGTCTGAATGACTTTATCTCTTGTCTAGGGCTGCCGGAGATAACCAAGGAGAAGATATTCCCAAAGGGTTAGAGGACCTGGGACTGAGAACCAGAGAGGGGAAGTTGTGTCTTCTTTTGTATCCTTTACTTCTTACCTTCCACTAGAAAATGGAAATCTGATCAGCAAACTCCCTGTCTAACACCGCCCCAGTACCCGCCGAATGCACATGGCTTGTCCTGATTCCCCCAGGTTCACCTTCTGTTTCTCATTTCCTACAATAGCCCTAGAGCATCTTACTCTAAGCTTCTCTCTCCACCTGGGAGGTCTTGTTCCTGCCATTGGAATACTCCCCTTCACCAGCTCCCTGTCCGCAGGACTGCCAGCACCATGTAACCATCTACACATCACTTCTTCCAGAAAGCCTTTGCAGCCCCTGAATGGGATCCGTGCCCCTCCTCTGATCCTCCTGTGGTCATCTCTAATAGAACATATGCACTGTATTGCTAGTGTCTGACTTGTTTTCTCCTTAATATACTGTAAGCTCAGTGAGCTCAGGAAACAATTTGTTTGGTTTAACATTTTGTTTCCAGACCTTAGCACAGTTTTTAACACTGCCAGGTTCTTGTTAGATATTTAGTGGGTATATAACAATACCTGACATTTAGCAAACACTTACTACTATATGATTATCTTCCCTTAAGGGCTTTCAGAATAGTATTGTTAATTCTTTTAACAACCTTTAAAGAAGCCATTGCTGTTTCCATTTAATGGAGGAGAGAATTGAGGCTAAGGGTGTTCAAAAACTTAGTAAAGCTACCTCATTACCTAGCAGTGGAGAAAGAAATGGAAAACATGAAGCTTGGCGTGGGAACCAGGCTCTAACCCACTTTGCTACTATTACAAACCCAAAGCTCCTGTCCACGTTGTTTATTTTTCCCATGAACTCTATGATTTCCTTGGGATTTGTAAAAGGGGAGTACTGGCCTAGATGAGGATCCCTTCATCACCAACATGGTATTTTCGCATGACTTGGGTTTGGGGTGTGGCGTGGGGTGGGGGTAGAAACAGATGATTCTTACGTGTATCCCCATTGACAAAAAAGTGCCTGACATCTCAGCTCCTGTGCCCCCACTTCAGCAATGAACCTTCCTCATTCCGGTTCTGATGATTTCTGTGAAGAACCGAATGTTACCAAGACAGGCCCAATTCATCCTTTGCCCAGCAATTTCAGAAGTTAACAATGCACCCTGCCCCTTGTCGCATTCATGAGTATCTACCCGTCAAAATAATGCAATTGCTTTTGACAGAATTTGTTGGGGTTGAGATTTTGAGTCAAAGAGGAGTAATAGTATTTCCTACAACGAAAATAAATCAGACTCAGTCCTCTAGAGATGACCTGCATTTCTTCAAGGAATTATTAAAACTTTTTCCTGTTCCTTCCTACCTGACCATTATTTCCCCCATTTACCTAGATAAGTTTTTGATGCTTAAAAAAGAGACTTTATTCAAGTCCAAAAACAACAGCTTTGAAGAGGATTGAAACAATTATTCCTAAAAAAGAACATGTATGCCCCAAAGCAGTACACTTCAGGGAAGTCAGACAGTGTACTTGGGTGGATTTAGCAACCTCTCTTTTTACTATCTCTCCCGTCCCAGAACACTTCCCCACTCTCCTTGTTAAGAACACTGTAGGGGGATGAGCTAACTTCTGCGCTTTGTGGTCTGGTTTCCATTAATTGCTGGGTGCCACCAAAACCATATGTATACAAGAGCTGATTCACTTACATATTTATGAGCACCAATTTCCTAAGAAGGGTATCAGCCAAGTAAGATGATGGTGCATTTAATCCTGAGGAGGGGTGGGGAACAAACCAATGTCTAATCATGAATATAATTATAAATGTGTGTCCAAGGATGAATTCCTACAATTAAGCCATGGATTCTACTTTTCGGATTTACATTTCTTTTAATTATATGCCAACTCTGTGGTGTGCGGGTGGGCCAGCTCAAATTGGGTCAGACACTAGGGAATAAATGTTTGTTTTTTTCCCCCCCATTGGTAATGTGATTTTTCAGTGTTAAGATAACTGATATTTTAAAAATATGTTAACTGGAGAAGAAACTGTTAGCATTATTCATATCTCAAGATAGGTAAGCATATTTGATTAGCTATAAATGGAAACAAGAATAAATCCTTTTAAAAAGGAGGGACAGAGAATATCTTGAGCCTATGACTCTAGATCCCAAGATAGAATTCAGAAGGAAATCACCATCAGCATCCCTGTCACATAGAGTGATGAGTAGGGAAAGGAGATATTGAGAGAGATGAAGAGACAATAAAAAGGAATGTCAAAATTTTGCATCACATTTCGTATCTAAGTGTTATACTTTCAAACCAATCATACATAGTTTTTTGTATGTTTTGAGACAGAACCACGATAGCCCCAAGTAGAGTGTAGTGGTGTCATCTCTACTATAAGTATCAGTATACCTAAGTAATAGTAATTTAGAAAAACAGAAGCTTATTTATTTAATATTCAAGAAGTCTAAAGTTAGGTATTTTGAGGTGGTAAATCAGCCCATTGGTGCTATCAAAGATTCAAGAAATTTCTACTTTTTCTCTCTACTATCATTATAATTTAGGCTTTATTCTCATGCTCATAATAATTATAATGTTAATAATGATGTATTAATGATATTGACATTTTTTAGAACTGACCATGTGCCAGGTCTTCTTCTAATAACTTTTATGGGTTAATGTATTTTCTCATGGTGACAAGATAGCTGCAATATGACAGACATCACATCCATGTTCCAATAAACTAATAAAGGTATGTGTATGTGAGAAAGAAGAGCTAAGGAGGTTAAAGGCAGGTCCTTTTTGTTAGCATAGTGCAAATCTTTCCAAAATCCCACCAAAGAGAAGTCTGCTTTTGTTTCTTTGGGTAAAAGTATATCACATGACCATCCATAGCGAAAGGATGGCCAGGGTAAAAGGAATCATGAATGAGTATTCAGCCAACCAACAAACAGGTTCTGGCATATGAGTTAATCCTTTTCACATTCATAATACCAACACTTTCAATAATTCAATATGCTAGATGACAAAAAAATGCTACAAAAAACAAAAACAACAACCCCCCTGAGAAACACAGAATTTTGAACAACCAGTCATTTATGTAGGTATTCATCTATAAAGCTGAGATACTAACCCACCTGGTGACCTCTGGAATTATAATTCCATGCTTGTCACTACTATAAAAACTACCCCCAAGATTGGTTTGAATGTCCCACTTTCCTTGAAATTTGATAACTGAGATGTGCTAGTTACCTTGAAATAAAAGATAGGGTAACATTACACAGTGGCAAGCCCAGAGCCAGTTCTTTTCCTGTCCTGGCTTTCCATGAATTGGCCGGATACAATGAAGGTCAAATGAGGTAAATGCTCAGTGCTGCTTCACCGGGAACAAGTTCAGACTGGCACCAGAATTAAGAGTACTATTTTTGCCACCACTAAGCAAGGCGCAGATTCTCTAAATGGGAATTAATTCTCTCGTAACAGGTTAGATCTTCTCAGCAGCACATTGCGCCTGTGCTGTCACGAGAACATCACTCCCGTAGCTGCAGATTGATGTCATCTGCAGCATTTCAGCGACCCGAAGAGGATGCTATTCCCTAGGCTATTTTATCTGACCTCCCAAGAGTGACATCAACACTAGGAAAATCCAGATCACTTTAAGATAGAGCCATTTCCTTTTTGGCAGACGCAGAGGTATCAGCTGGGCTACTCCTGCGGGATTAGTAGGTTAAGAGACTGAGAAAAAGACTTTGATGACTCTCTGCCTAAAATATCTGCTGTTGGCCTAGAACTACCTCTGCCTGGGAGAGGCAGCTCAGCCCAGGCATGAGTGAAGCTGGCTCCCTCTTGGATTGCCCCACCACCCACAGCTTAGCTCTGTTACCTACATCCTCTAAACTTACGTGTTTGTTCAAATAAGGTGACGTCTGTCAAGCACTTGGCAAGGTGACAGCTGGCACAAAAGGAAGCAGTATCAATAAATATTGGCTACTATTCATGTAGCACTATTTTGCTCTTGCTGTAGTTTGCATTATTATTTTTTTTTAGAGGAACGCGTCTTGAGTTTCTCATCATGCATTTTGTCTTTCATGTTTTTGGAAGACAAAACTCAGCAATGATAGCAGCTATCTCCAGCGCAGCCTTGATGTCCATGAATATGGATTATAAAATTATAAAATTCAGCCATCTGAATGAGTACTCGGCTATTAAAATTGAAACTGGAAGTCTGTCTTTGGAAATCTTCAGAGCTGCTAGACTTATGGATGCTCATTTAGAATGTAAAAAATCTTTACAAATCATCTCTGTGCTAAGATGAACCAGTGGTGGGAGAAATACTGAGGACCAGGTTTTAAAGCATCAAGAATAACCCCCTGGGTCTTTCCTTCTTTATCTTCTTTGGATAAAGCTCTTCTGCCCTTAGTAAGTTAAGTAACATCAGTTTGAGTAACATTTAGGCATTGATACATTGCCAGCTGATATTTTGACTCTGCATGTATTAGCACTTTAGGCCCCAATTCCTGGAACGTGGACTGGTATGGTCCATGACCTATTAGAAACTGGATTGCACAGCAGTTAGGTGGGCAGTGGGCCACACCAGGTCAGGGAAAAATTATCTTCCTGAAATTGGTTCCTGGTGCCAAAAAGGTTGGGGATTGCTGTTAGGACACTTAAGCCTCCCAGTTCCTTGAAGTAGGTTCTACTATTTCCCCATCATAAAGTTAGAGACTGAGGCATACAGAAATTGGAGAAGCCGTCTGATGGTACAAAGCCTGCAAGTAGCCTTCAGACTTCAAGTGGAGACCCCATAATTAGATCCCTTCTCTATGCCTTCTGAGGGGAGGAGAAGGAGGCCTGGATGAGCTGCACTTGCCTATGACTCTTACTTTTACTTCTCTCCTGTCATGTTGGTCTCTCATTTTTTTTCCTAGGACACATCAAACTTATTCCCACCACAAAGTCTTTACATTTTCTGGCTATAATTCGTTCAGAGTTCTCCCAGAAGACAAAGGTCTCCCAAGAAGTTATCATTTATCGTAGAACCCAAACTTTAAAAATAAAAACAAAATATAACAAAATCCTATATATACTAGTAGTGTAATATACTTGTATTTAAACCAAAATAAATTTTCAGTTCTCAATATTCTCCATCATCTCCCAAGAAAGATTAAAAAGTCAGCCATCAGAGTCATTTACGTTATCCATTGATCTTGGATTTCCCTGGAGAGTCTCAACGTATGACTGTTTTCTAGGTGTAATTATTAAGAGCACCCTTGTTCACTCTCATAAGGGTTTAAGGGTACATGGTCACCTGTTTCCAATAGTAATTTCTATCCTCAGTTATCTGTTTACAGATCGGGCAACTGTTCACTGTAGAGCATCTTACTTACTTATAATACTTCCCAGGTAAGCAAGGAAAAAGAAGAAATATACCTAATCAAATCTAAGCCTGTGCTTTTCAAAATTATAATAGTTCTTGTCCTTAAATGATTAGAAAATCTTCCCAGGCTTGGATCCTCTCTACTCCCTCACCAAGTAATGTCAACTCTTCTATTAGTTACTGCCTCCATTATAGAATCAGTGACATGTTTGTTGGATGCCATTTTTTCTTTTTTGCATAGAATTATTATTCCTGCATAGAAACATGAGACTAAGAGTTTTGTTTCTATTGCCAATGCTATCTAGCACAAGGCCATGCATGAGCTAAGGACTCTAAATGTTAATATAAAAGACAAAGTCCAGGCAGATGAGAGAGAGTGTTAGATTAACTATGGAAATGAGAAAAGAAGGAAGGAGAAGAGGAAGGAAGGAAGGAAGGACATGAGGGAGAGAAGAAGGTATGAATTAAAATAAAGAATAAAGAAGGTAAGGGGGAGGGAAAACAAGTCCAATATATATGTTCTGCAACACCCAAACTAAAAGGAAGCTAGTGGGTCCCATAACAATGACTTGTTTTCATCCAGTGCAGATAGACACATTCTCCCCTTACCATTTTCTATACTACTGTGAGCAACATGCATTTCTAGACTGAAAAGTTGCCGGCAGGCTGGACTGTAATTAAATTCATCTCTTATTAACTATGTAAGAGAAGCAATGTTCCTTTCTACTTGGACAATCTTAGAAGCCTCCCAAATAAACACAAGATAAAAGGCAATTTGTTTAAAAATAAGGAGTGCTTTCACCAGAGGCTGCTTTCTTCAAGGGTACTAAGTTTCTTCACAAAGGCGTAACACAGAAGTTCCCTTATATACCAACAACCTTATTATGACCTGAGTCCATACCTATTTTTGACCAATTTAACAGAAATCTAAAGATTTACCATCTCTGTATAAGTTTTATTTGCAAATAAAACAATTACTTATCATATAAAAAATGTTGCTTCCATTATGGTCTTAAGTAACTTCTATTATATTTATTATATATTATATTATATTTCTAAAATATTGATGCTATGCATTTATTACAGGGTTCTATTTTAAATTGACAAAACACAAAATAGTTTATTTCAATATATTTCTCCATATTTTGTGTAAAAGGAAGTGAAGTAATATTTAAGAGAGTATAATCTCTTAAAGACAATTACCTTTTTTTTCTCTTTACCTCACAACCATTAATGAAATCACTTCTTCATTTAATTGATTTTACTTATTCATTTATACTCATATAAATTATACTTATTACTTAATGAATACTATAGTCAAATGATAGTACATAAGAGTTACAAAAGTAAGAAAACAAAATTTAGCATCTTTACAACTAAAACACTCAACAAACTGGAAGTAAAAGAGTGAGTACTTCTTCAATCTGATAAAGGTCTATAAAAAAAATCTCACAAATAACAACATATATCACAGCGAAAGAATGAGTTCTTACTCTTTGAGAACAAGAGGAAGGCAAGGTAATTTCCCCTTACCACTTCTATTTAACACTGTACTCAAGGTTTAAATCAGAGCAATTAAGCAATAAAATTAGATAAAACACCCAGACTTAAAAGGAAGAAATAAAACTACAGTAGAATCTCTGTAAATTGACCACCTGAGGGACTGTAAAAAACTGGTCAGCATATGAGGGTAGTCTTCATAATAAACTAGGCTTACTGTACTGATACGTATATGTGGTGTATGCCCGGCTTACAAAATAAGGTCAATGTAGGGAAGTGGTCAACTATTGAAGTTTTAGTATATCTCTATTTGTAGATGGCAGAATCTTGTATATACAAAGTCCCAAGTAATCCACCCAAAAGCTATTAGAACATTAGAACTAAAAAATGGGGTAAGCAAGTTTATAAGATCAACATGCAAAATTAAATCTCTATATACTTGTAATAAATGGCCCCAAAAGAAATAGGCAAAAATAAAAAAAATTGATTTGCAATAGCATCAGGAAAATCTAATACATAGTAAGAAATTTAATAAAAAAATACAAAACTTATATTCTTAAAGCTAAAATACATTGTTGAAAGAAATTATAGAAAATGTCAATAATTGGAAAGGCATCCCATGTTCATGAATTAAAAAGCTTACTACTGTTAGTACTCCCCTACATAGTCTACAGATTCAATGCAATACCTACTGGAATCCCAGCTGATTTCTTTGTATAGGAAGATCTGGTGACAGATCTTTCATAAGCAATTCTGTGTATGAACACTGTTTAAAAGAAAATAAAGACTTGAGAGACAGTTACTTACCCCTTAAGCAATCTGTAGTCTGGTCAGGAAGAGAGACAAGAAAGCTATCAATTCAATGTTCTATGGTATAATCAATAACATGCAAATACTATGTGAACCCAGATGAGATAATCCAATCCAGGTTGGGGTGGAACATGGAATGCTCAAGAAAGGACTTATGTTTTTTAAATAATCTTAGAGGGATGAATGGGTTGGTGTTAGCTATGAGAATGAAGGACAAGCAGTGTTCATAATGATAAATTTATGAGATTACTTTTTTTTATTATCATGGACTCATTGAGGGTGCACAGAACCAGATTACATTGATTGCTTTTGTTAGATAAAGACCCTGTTATATTTGTGTCCCACCCCCCAAAGGTGTACCACATCTCTTGAATCCCCCCATCCCCTCCCTCCTTCCCACTTCAGCTATCCCCATCTCCTAATCCCCACTGTGTACTAGGACCTTAATTGTCCTCATATCAGAATTGAGTACATAGGATTCTTATTTCTCCCTTCTTGTGATGCTTTACAAAGAATAATGTGCTCCACATCCATCCAGGTTCATACAAAGGATGTAAAGTCTCCATCTTTTTTGTGGCTGAATAGTATTCTATAGGATACATATACCTCAGCTTGTTAATCCATTCCTTGCTTGCTGGGCATTTAGGCTGTTTCCACATTTTAGCAATTGTAAATTGAACTGCCATAAACAATCTAGTGCAAATGTCCCTGTGGTAAAAGGATTTTTTTTTCAGTAGGTGCAGAAGCAAATGAGAGGTCTAGCTTGAATTCTTTGAGGATTCTCCATACTTCCTTCCAAAAAGGTTGTATTAGTTTGCAGTCCCACCAGTAGTCTAAAAGTGTTCCCTTCTTTCCACATCCATGCCAGCATCTGCAGTTTTGAGACATTGTTATCAGGGCCATTCTCATTGGGGTTAGATGGTACATCAGGGCAGTTTTGATTTACATTTATCTAATAATTAGAGATGATGAGCATTTTTTCATATGTTTGTTAACCATTCATCTGTCTTCTTTAGAGAAGGTTCTATTCATCTCTTGGCCAGGGATCTAAGGGATTGTTGGCTCTTTTCATGTTTTTAATTTGAGTTCTCTGTAGACCCTAGTTATCAAACTTTTGTCTGAATCAAAATATGCAAATATCTTTTCCCAGTGTGTAGGTTGTCTGTTTGCTTTGGTTGTTGTTGCCTTAGCTGTACAGAAGCTTTTCATTTTCATTAAGTCACATTGGTTTATTTTGGTTGTTGTTGCAATTGCTGTGGAAGCCTTCCTCATAAAGTCCTTCCCCAGGCCAAGAGCTTCCAGTGTTTTCCCCACACTTTCTTTGAGGATTTTAATTGTTTCATGCCTTAGATTAAGGCCTTTATCCACGTTGAATCAATTTTTGTGAGTGGAGAAAGGTCCGGGTCCAGTTTCAGTCTTTAACATGTGAATACCCAGTTCTCCCAGCACCATTTATTGAATAGGGATTCTTTCCCCCAGTGTGTGTTCTTGTTTGGTTTATCAAAGATTAGGTGGCTGTAAGCTGTTTGTTTCATCTCTTGGTTTTCTATTCAGTTCCAAATGTCTATGTCTCTATTTTGTGCCAATACTATGCTGTTTTGATCACTATGGCCTTGTAGTATAGCCTAAAGTCTGGTAGGCTGATGCCCGACTTTGTTTTCATTACTAAGAGTTGCCTTGGCTACACATTTTGTTTTTTCTTTTGTTGCTGTTGTTCCATACCAAACAAAGAATTATTTTTTCCAAGTCTTGAAAGTATGATGTTGGTATTTTAATAGGGATCACAGTGAATCTGTAGATTGCTTAGGGACGTATAGACATTTTAATGATATTGATTCTTCTCAGCCATGAGCATGGTATGTTCTTCCATTTGTTAATATATTCTACTGTTTCTTTTTTTAGGGGTTCATAGTTTTTCTTATAAAAGTCCTTCACCTCTTTTGTGAGGTGTATTCCTAGTTATTTCATTTTCTTTGGAGCTACTTAGAAAGGATATTGTATCCTTGATTTCCTTCTCATCTTGGCTGTTATAGGCATATACAAAGGCTGCAACCTCAATCAGGAATGATAAAGGAGAAATGTGAGACTACTTTTAAGTTAGTTTGGCGGTCATAGGTAGCGCATCTGTGATTACAGAAAGCTTTGAAGAAAAAGAGGTAGGCCAAAGACAGAACATGAAACCAACAACAGTTTTGAAACAATTTCTTAAATAATTACAGCAAGGTGCAGTAAAAATTCATACACCTGGGTTTTAATGTCAGATGTCCTCTAATCAAACATGAATCTTTAGGAATTCTTGACTTCAATTTCCTTATCTCTATAGTAAGTACTTAAACTTGTTCTAAACATTTTTAAGCTTTAAATTTTAGGATTCTGCACATTTTCAGATAGGTCTCTGGAACAGACCTTTAAAGTGGAAAATCATATTTATTGAAAGTACACCATTAAAAACAGCAATTGCTACCATTACAAAAATGCCTTTCTATTTATGCAACAAGCTAAACAAGAACATAGAAGGATTTCTAAAAAAAATCTAAGTCACAATTAAAAAATTATTTATTAATTTTCTTTTTTTTCCTACTCTGTAAGATAAGTCTTCTAACCTTTGATGCAGAACAAGCAGGAAATTTCTGCTCTCATTATAACTGTAATACTCTGCTTCAAGCTCTAGGCACTAATGCTTTGCCAGACTTTCACTAGCCCATGAGGCCAAGCACCAAACCACAAGCAGGATGGTTTACATGGTAGACAAAATATTGCGCTGATGTTACACATAGAACTTCCAGGCCAGATCCCATGTTTAGACAGCTGCTTCACTGTTGGAAAAATAACTTTGTCTTTTTCAAACTAAAAACATATATAACTATATACATATTTTTATATATACATACACATTTTTACATTCATATACGCATATATATATAGGCACATAATAACATAATAGTTGTATCCTTTTATTCTATATTTTTGAGTTTTGACATCCGGAGGACTTCTTACCCTGTAAGGACTCCCTGCCTTCTCCTGAGAACTATCTATTTCCTCTAGCTAGTAAACAGCTGACCTGTGAGTGCACCTTTCTTATCAAACCAACCAATCAAAGAGCTCATATCCTCAACTACCTCTGATCCAAGTTCATAAAGTCCAGGACACTATTTTCCCTTCCCTAGTTGCTCCCAAGTTAGGTGACAGCAAATTAGCAATAGCACCTACATCCCAGAGCCTGCTGAAATTATTCAAGCTACATAGTCCCAAACCTGCTTAGCATGTCTTGGTCATTTCTTCCTGTTGAAACCAAAATAAAAAAGACTCTTGACATAGTTTTCTCCATCCCTCTGCTTGTTTACCAACACTAGTGGCCTCTCATGACTTGGGATTCCTCTTGGGATCTATAAATATAACTAGCTATATTTTCAATAAGAGATGTTTGCTGATCTGTTGGCTTTGCCATATTTAAATAGTATACTGTTAAACCTATACTTTCAAGCACATATATACACACTCTTACATATGTGTGCATATTATATATATATATACACACACATATATATAAAAGACTCATAGAATAGTTAATTTTTAAATCATAGTATCTACCAAAAGATGAAACTGGTTTCAAATGCCACATTCATTGGTTTCGGTTGAGTTCCCTTGGTCGATATTGGTATGATCAACAGATGGCCAAAAGGAGTACTTCAAAAGTGACAGTAATAATATTCAGCAATGAAGTATATAGCACATTTTCTAGAATGAATTCACAAACTTAATTTTGATGGTGATGTTTATGTGAGAGATATAAAAGAAGGGATTCCTCCTCAATGACAATATACTGGAATCTCCTATTGCATGCTCATTCTTATAGGTGAATATGCATATTTCTTCCAAGCCTTTCTTTCCTTCCATTGAATGGAGGGATAGCTAGAGTGACATGACTATCCCACTCTTTTATTTTAGTATAGCAAATTAGAATTCATGCAAATCAATTGTGCTTGCTGGGTCAAGATGGAATAAAGAGATCAGATTTCCCTTCTGCCTGGAAACAACTCAAAACTAGATAAAATCCATGCACAACTGTGTTTATAATATTGGATGTCAGGCAATTAAGGACAGTGATCCTTGACAGAGAGTGAACAAACGAAGTGAGGGTACTGGTGGTCCTAGCTTACTGTCTGATTTAAGTTCCCAGATAATGACAAAGAGGAACCTGGAAGAAACTAAGGAAGACAAGGAAGCTAAGAGTCTAGGGAGGACAGAGCAGCCAGAGGCCACAGAGCTCCTTACTGGAAAGGAAAGAATTGAACACAGAAAGAGAGAGCACACTAGAGTTGCAGAGCCCCTCTCTAGTCTTTACCTAATACTGTTCAGTGCTTGTATGTAAAGAAAATTGCCAAGTAGGAAAATGCCACTTGAAAGGATTAGAGGAAATAGTCCTCATATCTTTATTGGGATTGGAAATAGTTCCCACTAAACAGAGTGATGATTTCATAATCTATGAGGTGTTGGGTAAAGTACTGTATTAGGGTTTCCCAGAGAAACAAAACCAAGGGCAGACCCATACTCAAGTGTCTTATTCACAATGGCATAGTATTTGCATATAACCTACATATGCCCTCTGTACACTTTAAATCATCTCTGTATTACTTACAATACCTAATAGAATGTAACTGGTACATACTGTCCTTCTGTATCTTTTGTTTGTATTTTTTTTCATTATTGTTATTTTTCACTTTTTTTCCCAAACTCTTTTAATCCTTGTTGGTTGAACCCATGGAGGAAGAAAGTTGACTACTTAGGTATACAGGAGACAGAGGAGAGCTAACAATCTAGTTCAAGTCTAAGGGCAGTTTGATATAGAACCATGAAGATTTGATGCTACAAATAAAGTCTGAGGCAATCTGCTTGAGAAGTCTATCTTTCCCAGAACAGGCCAGCCTTTTTATTCTAGGCAGTATTTCAACTGAAAAGACAAGTTCCACCGACATTCTGGAATGCATTTTCCTTTATTCAAAGTGCATTTATTTAGATATTAATCTCACCCAACATCACGCTCATAGAAAAACCAAAAATGTTTGCCCAAATATCTATTCACCCCATGCCCCAGCCAAGTTGGCACACACACAAAAAAAATAAACATCACGAGTACTCAGAAGTGTTTGCCTCAAAATTGGAAACAAATTAGCCCAAGATTAAATACTTCTCAGACCTACTTAAAAAGCTTAAAAATAAAATCTAATGGAATATAAGAAAGAAAGTCAACGGACTTTTGGTAAAAAACTGTGCAAGCTGGAAGACAGTGGAGCAATATCGTAAAGTACCAAAAGAGAAAAAAAAAGTGTAATATACTAAGTGGAAACATATTTCAAAAACAAAAGCTAAATAAGGACTTTTATAGACATAAAAAGCTAAAAAAAATTACTACCAGAATACATGAATACAAGAAATATTAAGATATGCCATAAAGGTAGAAGGGAAATGATACTAGAAGGAAATCTAGATCTTTGACAAAAAATGGAGATAAACTAAATGATATTATTTGGTTAAGTATAATCTTCCTACTAAAATCTCTATAAAAGATATGGCTGTTTGAAGCAAATTATTAATAATATATTATAGAGTTTATAATGAATATTAAAGTATAATATGTAAATACAATTCAGAAATGCTGGGGAAGAGGAAATGGAAGTATATTGTTGTAAGTTCTTATTGTATATATAAAGTTATATAACATGATTTAAATATAGACTGTGTGGGTGGCACCCATAGCTCACTGAGTAGGCTGCCGGCCACATACACCGAGGCTGGCGGGTTTGAACCCGGCCTTAGCTGGCTAAAACAACAATGACAACTGTAACAACAACAACTAAAAAAATAGCCGGACATTATGGTGGGCATGTGTCGTCCCAACTACCTGGGAGGCTGATGCAAGAGAATTGCTTAGGCCCAAGAGTTTGAGGTTGCTATGAGCTGTGACGGCACAGTGACACCCAGGGAGACATAGTAAGACTCTGTCTCAAAAAAAAAAAAAAAATACAATAAATAAATAAATAAAGACTGTGAGAAAGACATAGGTTAAGACCTTCAAGAAGCAAACATTACATAAAAAGACAAATATTTCTAAGTAGTTATTAAGGAGATTGAAAAATATTCAATTAATCAATAACAAGGGAGAAAAAAGTAACAAAGAATAGATAGATAAAATAGAACGTAAATATCAAGAAGGTAAATTTAAATAAAACTATATCAATAATCACATTAAATATAAATTATTTAAGACAACTCAGTAGGCAGAGATTGTCCAATTGGATTTTAAAAAAACTAAACTATATGCTGAGTACTTTATGTAAAAAAATTAAAAAATATCTACCATGCTAATATTAATCAAGAAAAGTTAGAGTGGCTATATCAATACTACAAAAATAGATTACATTTTTCTGGGATAAAATGAGACATTTTGACATTTTTTGATGAAAGAGGATTGCTTAATCCAGTGGAAATAAAAGCCTAATGTTTACAAATCATGAAAGAAATCCTTAAAATGTATCAAACAAAAACTAACAGAAGTACAGTCAGAAATAGACAAATCCATAATTATAATTGGAAGATTTCAATCCCCTCCTCTCTGTCACTGATTGAATGAGGAGACCAGAAGTCAATGAGGGCATAGAGCACCCTGGTGTGTGCAGAACTGTACACGGCAACAGGAGGATGCACTTTCTTTCTCAGGGCACACAGGAGGTTTACTATAGTTGACCGTCACCTGGGACATAGAACAAATCTCAATAAATTTAAAAAGATTCAAATCACAAAAAATACTTTCTCCAGCACAACAAAACTAAATTACAAACTGGAAGATAACTGAAAATCTCCAAACATTTGGAAATAAAATAATATATTTCTAAATAACCTATGGACTACATAAAAAAGAATGAAAAGAAAACTTAGAACCTATTTTGAAATGAATGAAAGTAAAAATACAAATAGTCGATACTCACCAAATGCTGCTAAAACAGTATTTAAAGAGTAACTTATTGCACTAAAGGAAAGTCTATAGTCAACGTTAGCAAAGAAGAAAGGTATTAAATCAATGGTATCAGCTGTCATCATGAAACACTAGGAATAAAACAAATTAAATATAAATTAATCAAAATTATGAAAAAATAAAGATCAGAGCATATTAAACAAAAAGATAATAGCACATATCAGTAAAAATAAAGTTAGCTATTTGAAATCAATAAAATTGATGTCCCTTTAGCTAAACATACAGAGGAAAAAAACATGCAATAGCAATAAGAAATAGTAAGAGAAATGATGTTCTTACAGGTTCTATAGCTATTAAAGGAAATTCAAAATATAATAAAGGAATATTATAAACACCTTCATGTCAATAGATTTGACAACTTAAGTGAAATAGACAAATTCTTTGAAATTTGTTTGTCAAAATCACCCAAGAAGAATTAAAAACACTGAATAGAAATTTTGCCTACCAAAAAAACTGAATTCAGTTCAAAGTCTTCCCATAAAGAAATCTCCAGGCCCAGATTGCTTCACTGATAATTGTACTAGTCATTTAAGAAAGCAATAATACCAATGCTATTTTAGCTTTTCCAGAGAAATTCAAAAGGAATGACAACTTTATAACTCACTCTATGTAGACAGTATTGTCCTTAGTTTGAAACCATACAGGAGAGTTGTTCAATGGGCATTAAGTTTCACTTGTGCAGGATGAGTAAGTTCTAGAGACCAGCCATACAACTTAATGCCTACGGTTAACAGTCATGTTGTGTGCATTTAATTTGTTGAGGGAGTAGATCTCATGTTAACATGTGTCTTAGTCTGTTTTGCACTGCCATAAGGAATAACTGAGGCTGAGTAATTTATTTAAAAAAAAAAAAGAGGCCTATATGGTCGTGGTTCTGCCTGCTGTATAAAAAGCATAACACCAGTATTTGCTTCCAGAGGTTTCCAGGAGCTTCCACTTAAGATAAGAGGGAAAAGGAGAGCTGGTGTGTCACGTTATGAAAGAGTCAGAGAGAGAGGGAGTGCTACCCAAGCTCTTTTAAGTAACCAGCTCTTATGTGAACTAATAGCAGGAGTGCTCACTCATTCCCAGGGCAGGAGGAGGGCACCAAGAACTTCGACAAGTAGCAAAGATGTTCAGAGTGGCCTTATTTGTAAAGGTAAGAACAACCCAAATTTCCATTAGTAAATGAATGGATAAATGAATTTGAGCATACTATTTAAAAGAATATTTTCAGCAATTAAAAGGAATGAACTTTGGGGTGGCACCTGTGGCTCAAAGGAGTAGGGCACTGGCCCCATATACTGGAGATACTGGGTTCAAACCCAGTCCCAGCCATAAATAAATAAATAAATAAATAAAACTAAATAAAAGGAATGAACTTTTGGTACACACAACATTTATGAATCGCAGAATTATTGTATTGACTAAAGTAAAGAAGCTAGATGAAAAAAAGTACACACCATATGACTCCATGAATATAAAACTCTAGAAACTTCAAACTAATTTATGATGATAGAAAGCAGGTCAGTAATCCTAGGGATGGTAGGTTGGGGGTGTTGGGTATTAGGAGGTGCAGTAAAAGGCATTACAAAGGCATATGAGAAAAACTTGGGGAGTGAGAGATGTTCTTATTATTTGGATTATTGTAATAAGTTTCATAGTCAAAATTAATCAAAATACGTACTTTAAATATAAGTAATTTATCAATATGTCTAATATTCCATAGTAAAAGCTGTATAAAAGCTTTTTTATAATTACAAATTATTTTTCTTTTTTTGTTGTTTCAGATTAAAATATGGGTACACATGATTAGGTTACATTGTTTATGTTTGTTAGGTTGAGCTGGTCAGCCAGCAGGTGTGCCACACTGTCCCCAGTAGGTGGTGGGCTGCCAAACCCACTCTCTCCTTCCCCCTCTTTTCTCTCTCTCCCCACCACTTGAATTTAATTGCATTTTTTCCCCTGTATTGGATGTGTAGGTGTTCATCTACTTGTTTCATATTTGTATTGAATACATTGGATGCTTGCTTTTACCTTCTCGTGATACTTTACTTAGGAGCATGATATCCAGCTCCAGCCAGGTAAACACAAAAGATACAAAGTCTCCATCTTTTTTATGGCTAAATAGTATTCCATGGTAGACATATATCATCATTTATTTATCCATTTGTGAGTTGACAGACACTTGCACATTCCAGTGCAAATGATTTTTTTTTTTTCTGGGTAGATACCTAGTAATAGGATTGTGGAATCAAATGGGAGGTCTACTTTTAGTTCTTAGAGGTCTCTCCATACTTCTTTCCAAAGAAGCTGTATTAGTTTGCAGTCCCATCAACAGTGTAAAAGTGTCCCCTCTTTCCACACCCACAGTAGCATCTGCAGCTTTGAGACTTTGTGATGTGGGCCAGTCTCACTGGGGTTAGGTGATATCTCAGAGTGGTTTTGATTGAGATTTCTCTGATTTTTCAGGACAATGAGCATTTTTTTCATGTGCTTGTTGGCCATAGGCTTATCTTTTTCTCACTTCCACAACATCTATGTTGGTGTCTCATAGGACACTTGATGGTGTCCCGCAGGTCACTTAGGCCCTGTTCACTTTTCTTTATAATTTCCCTTTGTTTCTCAGTCTTGATAATTTTCTTTGCCCTATTAACGAGTTAGTTGATTCTCCCTTTTGCAAGCTCAAGTCTACCTTTGAATTCCTTTTGTGAATTTTTACTCTAGTTATTTTAAATTTGGCTCCAGGATTTCCCTTTGGCTTGAGGTTTTCACTTTATTGACATTTTCATTTTATTCATACGTTACATTTTTTACTTTCTTTATATCTTCCTTTAGTTCTTTGAGAATCTTTAGGACAGTTATCTTAAAGGCTTTGTCCATTACTTCTGTCATCAGGTCTTTTTCAGGGACAGATTTTATTAGCTTATTTTTTTCCTTTGAATGTGCCATACTTTTTTTTTTTTTTTGTAAACTTTGGGATTTCTTTTTTGCATTTCTGTTTTGCTTTTATTTGTTCATAGTTATAGGATTTCTCTGTGGCAAAGATCAGGCTAATGTGGAAACTGAAGCTGCTCCTAGTTCTTTTCTGAGCTTGTACCTATCAGTGGGCATGCATGATACCTTTCTAAATTTCTGCATTAATGAAGCTGCTTTGGTATATTCACATCTTCATGTCTGCCTCTGAAAAGAAGAAAAAGAAAAAAAACAAAGGGAAGTAAAGACACCAGCCCCTTTAATGCCCTAGAATGTTCTCCAACTCCATCCAGGTAAACACAAAAGATGCAAAGGGAAGGGGCTTTTGATAATAAGAGTGTGAAAACATTGGTCACTGCTTCATTGTCCGTAGCTTTTTTATGAGAAGCAATAATGAGAAATCAAAGCATAGGGCTGCTCAGTGGCTCAGTGAGGATGGTGGGTTTGAGCTGACCCAGCCCACACTGCAACCAAAACAAACAAAAAAAGAAATTAAAGCATAATATTTGGAGGACAAGGTCCTTTTGGCCCACTCTGTCCCCTGCAAGCTTTAAGTCAGCTGCTTCTGAGACATGTATGCAATACCTGCTGTGGGGCTGAGAGGTGAGAAGTGGATAGCTGCTAATGTGCTAATAGCTAGAATCGGCTTAAATTAACTTCAATTTACCAAGCAAGTCTCCTCAGGAAATTTTAAGCCTTCCATAGGCTTCAGAGTTTCAAAGCTGTTACATCAGGTAGGTTCTAGGATTGTAATTGTTGTCGAGGAGGAGACACAGATTCTTGGTGCTTCCTACTCTGCTGTTATCCCGGAATATCACCTTCTGCTTTGCTTTGTATTGACGAAAAACCCTCCATACTGTACATTCTCCTTATTTCACCTATTCACTCTCCAAGTGATGGATCCACAGGCGGCATCTAATTCTCTGCCAAAACAAACTGAAGTGAATGGCTTCAAGCAGGATGACTTATGGAGCTGTGCACGTATGCCCTTTGGGATATGCATCTAAGAGAGGAATTTGGGGGTGACGGGAATGCATAAATCCATTAGTCAACAGTGTACGAAGTCTTTTTTATTTGAATATCCCTCCATGTCTGTAGTTAGATATTTTTCCAATTTTTGCCCTTTTCACATATATACATAGTTGTGGAAATTGAAAGAAGACATTAGCTAAATAAAACTAGCCATGTATTCAAAGTAAAACATCACGATCATGCACAGTGATCAGAAACTATGTCGGTGAAATTCGCCACACATTAGCTATATTTATAAAGACTAAAGAAGAAAATCCAATTAATTATGAAAAAGCGTATGATAAACCTCAGCACTCATTGGTGGCTAACATGATATACAACAACAACAAAATAACTAGAAATAAATGAAAATGTCCTTAATTCAGTGTGTGTTACATAACAAACGTAACTCCAGCAAATAAAATAACTGAGTGGTAAACTTCTGCCACAAAGATTCTCACATCAGTAGCAAGATACCCACACCTGGTATCATCAGTAATAACATTATAAAACAAAGAAATGAAAACAATAGTGTTAACATTTGAAGGAAAGATATAATTTTTTTTTTTTTTTGCAGTTTTTGGCCGGGGTGGATTTGAACCTGCCACCTCCAGCGTATGGGGCCAGCATCCTACTCCTTTGAGCCACAGGTGCCACTGGAAAGATATACTTCTTAAAGGTGATTTTTTTTTTCATCTAGAAGAAATAATCAATAAACAAACTAAAAAACTTAACGAGCATTTGATAAGAATGCCTGATACAATATTACCTTACAAAAATCAGTATTGCTTTCCTTATACCAGAAAGGACTAAATAAAAATGTTGAAAAATAAAGTATTCCATAATACAGCAGAATATTAAACTTTCTAGGCATTAGATTAGCCAGACTCACAAGATCCCATTGGACAAAACATTATAATTCCAAATAGGACATAGAAGATAAGAATAAATGGAAAAACTTGCATGCTTTTAGACTGGACAACATTTTAAGGTACCAATTCTCTCCAAAGTGATCCATAAAACAGATGCAAGCCCAATAAAAATTCTAGTTATATGGTTTTTATACACTTGGTAAGCCTATTCTAAAATTCAAATTGACTAAAATAGCTAAATTAACCTTAAAAATAGTGCAAGCTCCAGCTTGCCCCTACCAGATATCAAGATATATAGTAAGTCTACAGTCATAAAAATAGTGTTTTATTGGTGTAATAACAGGCAAATTGACTAATGGAAGATAATAAGGAGCTCTGAGACAGACTCATTAATACATGAGATTTAAATATATGATAAAGTTGGAACGATGAATTAATGGGAAAAGGACAAATTGTTTAGTAGATGGCATAAGCAACACTGCTCATTTTAATGTGAAAAATGAATCCTGATATTTATCTAACACCAAATGCACGAAAAATGGAACTCTAGGATTAGAGTCATAAATGTAAAATATTAACTATAAATTTAACAGGAGTTTTGCCTCTATGTTTAAAATAAATGAGACATTATCATCTAGAACATAAATCAATCTCCTGTCAATCAAGAAAAACTTTCCCCTCCACAAAATAAAACTCGGCAAAAGATAAAAACAGGCAAGCTACAGAAGAAAAAAGTGAAGCAAACAAGTGCGTAGAGATGATAAAAATCATTCATAAACAGAGCTGTACAAGTTAAAGCACAAAGAGCCAGTACTGTTCACTTATTAGAGTAGCTAATTGTGTCTTTCTGAACTGTATCATTCCTTCTCCTTTTAAAGGTAAAGACTTCTCCTTATGAAAGTCCACCATTAGTAATCTGAATTTTAAGAGGAGTTCAGAGGACAGCTTTTAAAGAATTTATTATAAAACGATTCCCTTATTAAAATTTCCCTTGTGAAATTATTATTACAGATCTCAATAGAAGGACACTGATATTACCACTGGAGTTGGTAACAAGTGCCACTGCTCTGCTTGTCACAGTGATACGAAATAAACTGCGACTTGGCTGCATTTTATGCAGGAATCAGTTAAGGTTTGCTTTGGTGAATTCCATCATGTCTTCTTTACTTTTGGCAATGCGCTAACCTCCATGAGCTGGAACCACTGAAGATTCATACCATAAGGAATAGTGAAATCAGTTTGATAACCGAAACCATCCATTAAATTATTTAGTCATTCACTTGTTTCATTATCAAATATTTAAATCCATTATTATTAAGCATTGGCTTGAATTCTATGACTACGGTTACATAGAAGACAGAAATAGCTCCTATCTCTAAAAGTTTATAATCCCACATGATGCAAGACTTTTTTCCAATACCTACAAGTTGTGTAATTGTTGGAAAGTCACTTAATCTGTTTGTAACTATTTTCTCATATGGGTAAATAAAATAAAAATTCCTGCCTTACATGGTGAGAATTAAACTATGCTGTGAACATATAGTTCTATTCTAAAACCAGAGTCTTCGTTAACATTAGCTGTCATGTCTATTGTTTGTGCTGTCTGTAGGCAAAATGGACAGAGGGAAATGGTTTTCTCTTTTGCTTCAATAGAGTCTAAAAATGCACCAGTTCCTTTTGTAGAACATCTGAGTCCAGGGCTGCTTGGAGATCTACATTTTACTGCCAAAAACATTACCTGCATTGTAAGATTCTTCTTTACGAGTTGCACATGAACAGTACAGAGTTGTGATAGCTAATTTCATGTGTCAGTTTGACTGGGGGAAGGTCCACCAGATAGCTGGTCCAGCATGATGTCTGGGTGTGTTTGTAAAGGTGTTTCCAGAAGAGATTAGCATTTGAATGAGTACACTGAGAAAAGAAGACCTGCCCTCACCATGTGGTTAGGCATCAAGCAATTCACTAAGAACCTTCACAAAGCAAAAAGATAGATGGGGGAACGGTGAATTCTCTTTTTCTCCCTTGAGCTGAGGCATTCATCTTCTCTTGCCCTCAGACACTGGGATTCCTGCTTCTCACTTCAGGTTCTGCCAATTCCTGTAATAAACTTCCTATTATACATAATTATGCATAGTCCACTGGTTCTGTTTCTTCTGACTAATAAAAGGCTTAAAATTCTTCTTTATAAATAGTTATCCACCAATGGTACAGGATTGTTCAACAACAGAATTGTACTTTATTTCAACCATCTTATTATCACTTATAGAATATTTAATCTCTCACATACACAACAAAAACAGAATCAAAACCCCATAAATCTAAAAATGGTTTTAGCAATGTATGCCTGAGGTTTGTAGCCTCCATAGAAAAGAGTAATGTCAGGCCTTTGCTTGGCTGTCAACCCAGGAAATAATGAATATGGACACTGGCCAGTCCACTGCCCTCCTCCACAGGCACCAAGATTCACACACACATGATATTGAGCTCTTTTAATGCGATTATTTTCCTAGTTTTGAATCACCTTTTTCATTTTACAGGTAATGTTTCTGCCAGTTGAATACACTAACTCCCATCCACTCAGCCAAATGGTTCGGTATCCAAATGGCTCTACAAGGTGAGAGAAAGCCACAGTGCTAAGGGACGTGCCACATTCAACAGGAAAAACACTTTGCAGAGTGTTACCACTGATTACTTTAAAGAAGTGGGAAGAAGGAGGCCAAACAGCAAAGGCAAAGGCTGAGGGAAATAAATCTAAAGAGTGGGAGAAGGTGTTCTGAAAAAAGAAAGAAAAATTTAATTAACAAAGTGTTTGTGAAGAATGAAGAAATTGAGTCACAGATGATACAAAATTGTGCCATAATGCAACAAACCATTCATATAGTGGCCGGATGGACAGACTTGAACAATCAATTAACTTTTCTGTGCAGTTGGTCTGTTTACTTCAGTTATGTGCACAGTGGACCATGAACAAGGTACGTTGGGCTGCATTGGTTACACCTTTCCATGGATTGTCTTCTGTGTCTGCCATTTCTGAGACAACAAGACCAACTCTTCCCGTGGTTGATCTTCCTCAGACTTTTCAACAAAAGACAATAAAGATTCATTGTTAGATGATAAATAGTAAATGCATTTTTCTTATGATTTTCTAATATTATCTTTCTTCTAGCTTACTTTATTGTAAGAACACATATGAAACATGTACTAATTGACTATGTCCTTGGTAAGACTTGTCATGATTTTCTTAATAACATTTTGTTTTCTCTAGCTTACTTTAGTGTAAGAATATGGTGTATAATACACACAACATCCAAAATTTGTGTTAATCTACACGTTATGTTATTGGTAAAGCTTCCAGTCAACAGAAGGCTATTGTTAGTTAAGTTTCTATGGGAATCAAAGTTATCTGTACATTTTCCACTGCATGAGGGCCAGTGTCTCTAACCTTTGTGTTGTTCAAGGGCAATGGTATAGTTTTTCAGCCCTGGCTCATTTAAAAAGGGCAGAAACATCTACAAGCTATGCAACTATAGAAATTATGATTCTTGGGCAGTAAAATGTTGAAGTTCTTTTTGAGCATTTTTAAAACACCAAAAAGAAAAAAGAAAAGATATGATAGTCTAGATATGTATATCTAATAGATAATACTATCATATGATAGTATTAATAGATAATGTTATTTTAAATCATACCAAAGATGTTAAACTGCTTTTATTGCTTTTAGTATATTGTAATATATGGAATAAAGATCTTTTCAAATATATTTTGAAATGGCTCAGTTTTTATATCATATCAATGTTGTTTGCTTGTTTTGAAACAGAGTCTCACTCAGTCACCCTGGGTAGAGTGCCATAGTTTTATACCTTACAGCAGCCTCAAATTCTTGGGCTCAAGAATTCTTCTTGCCTCATCTCCTGAGTAGCTGGGGCGATAGGAGCCCACTACGATGCCTGGATTAAACATTCTATTCTAGAGATGGGCTCTCACTCTTGCTCCGGCTGGTCTTAAACTCCTGATCTTAAGCAATCCACTCACCTTGACCTCCCAGAGTGCTAAGATTATAGATATGAGCTACCTTACCCCACCCCATCAATGTTTATGTAAGCAAATTTTATCTCTTTGTTGTTTATTTTTAAGTTAAACTTCCAGTGTGAGATGTTGAGCATAAGCTATCCCTGCAGGGAACAATGGAGTTTAATTCACTTCTTTCCTCAATTCTTCAGCGTTCGGTCCCATTCTCTACTCCACAGATAACTAATATGAAGCCCTCAACATGTGCCTTTAAATATTCTTATAAGTTACTGTTGTTTTATATATGTGTATTTTAATTTATATAAAAGATATTATGTTGTAACTCATATTTATATTCTAAGCCTTTTGGGGTGACCTACACATTTGACTATGGATACCTAGTTTGTGTTCCTTGGTGATGCCCAGTCCCAGAGAAGACAACCAACACTGATTTATTTCTTAGAGATTAGCCTTTGTTGGCCTCAGTTCCCTGAAACTATAAACTGCATTCTGAAAAACAGGTTTGTATATGATCCCTTACAAACACATGAAAGAATTACTCTGGATTATATTCATAGGATTAGATTAGCTGGATCTCAAGAAGCAAAAATATTTTAGCTAATTATTGCTTAATTTTATTCCAGAATGGTTATTAGAATTTACTTTCCATCAGCAGTGCATAATAATCTCTCTCTTTTAAAGTCTCAACAGCAATTGGTAGTCTCGAGACATCTATTTTTTACCATTCTAAATGGTGTAAAGTAGTATTTTGTTGTTGTCTTAATGGCCATTCCTCTGATTTTTGATGAGTTCAAGCATATCTTTACATATTCTTCTAGCATTTGGACTTCCATTTCTGCAGTCTTTGGCCGGGGCTGGGTTTGAACCCGCCACCTCTGGCATATGGGGCCAGTGCCTGGGCTTCCATTTCTGTAAATTGCCTGGTAATGGTGTCCATTTTCCTCCTACAGTTTCCTTATTTATACCGTTAATATGGGATTAAGGTGTATTTCAGAAATTAATTTCTCCTTAATTTTAAATTGTCGGGTCCCTTCATGGTCGCCACTCGTCAGGGCCCATCTGGGTTGCCACTTGTCAGGGCTTGGGACTGGCCAGATCTCCACCCCAGCTTATCTAGGTTCTGGAAGCAGACCACTAGGCTACCTTGCTCAGAACAATTGCTCCTAGGTGCCTAAGGGCTATTTGCTTCAGCAGAAGGGAGAGAGAGAGAGAAAGACAGTATTTGAGGGAGCAAAGCAGTCTTAGTAGGAAGAATACATTAGTAGTCTTTAGCAGTCTTTCATAGACAGACGCCCTGCAGGAGCTCTGTGGGCAGGAGAAGCCACAGAGTCAGAGTGAGTGGGTCCATGATAGAATGCGGGCTCCTGCCTACTCCTCCAGCCTCTTATAAACAGACACACTCCCGCAGCTCTTAACATGACACGCGTAGAGACTGCCAATCACTGATGCTCTCGTCTCACCAGCCAAAATCCCTCCCCATGCCCTTATCACCAGGGTGTTACCTTACCGAGCTATACAGGCATTTCTTATAACTCTCACTCCTCCTTGCCATTAGCTATACAGCCTGCTACATTAAGTATTAAAAGAACCTCCTAACAGGCCACTCATTTGTTAATATTGCTTAAAATATCATCTCAAATATAGAGGCATAAATGCATAAAATTACTTCATTTTATAGTTTGTGTTTTGGAGTCTTAGTAAACTAGATTTTCACTGTTTCAAAGCTATTAGGCTACTCTTTACAAGGTCTTTTCTTACACAGATACTGTATTCCACATGCCCAATATATTTAGGTTTTCAAATTACCTCCAAATTCATGAGATAGATGTTGCTAATTTTTCCATTTTACACATGAGAAAATTGAGGCTTCAACAAATTAAATAACTTGTCCCAAATTATACAGCTCAGAAGTAAAAGATTCTATATTTGAACCCAGGCTTTCTGGGTCCATGCTCTTATAATTAATTTTTTAAATACTTTTTCAAGTTAAGAATACTACTTTGTTTTTTTCCCTCCCTCCCTCCTTGCCTGCCTGCCTGCCTTCCTTTCCTTTATCTTTCTACAAATACTTCCATCTGTATTTGTGCTGTTATAAATTAGTGATGAGCATAAAGCTGCGATTTAAGCTATAAGCCAGGGTGAGATTGCCAAGGCTGAGTCTACACAGGACGGGGAACACCAGGGACTGAGCCCTGGGTTACTCATCATTAAGATGGGGTCAAAGAGCAGCTAATAACGTGGCATGAAAACCCAGAGTCTTAAATCTCATGGGAGCCCAGGGAAGAAGCTTCCAGAGGAAGGAGAGATCACCCGTGTCAAATGTGGCAGAAATTCTAAGTGAGTTCTGAGAACCACTGGGTGAAGCCCCAGTGATCTGCGTAAGGGCAGCCTTGCCGTACCAGGAGGGACAAGAGCGGTGGATTTAAGAGAATGGGGAGGAGAGGAGCTGCAGTCAGTGGGCAGAAACGTCACTCTTTTAAGGAGTTCTACTGTGAAAGAGAGTGAAGAAAGGGGCTTGGAGCTGCAAAGGAAAATGACACCAAGACAGAGCGAGGAAAATTCCTTCTACTTGACTTCTATGTGTCTAATTGTACTACGGTTTATTTCACCATTCTCTCTCTCCTTTTTTGAGGCAGAGTTTCTCCTATGTCTCCCTTGGTAGAGTGCCGTGGCATCACAGCTCACAGCAACCTCTAACTCTTGGGCTTCGGTGATTCTCTTACCTCAGCCTCCCAAGTAGCTGGGACTATAGGTGCCTGCCATCATGCCCAGGTATTTTTTGTTCCAGTTGTTATTGTTTAGCTGGCCCGGGCTGGGTTTGAACCCACCAACTTCAGTGTATGTGGGCTGGTGCTGTAACCACTGTGCTACAGGCACTGAGCCAATTTCTCTATTCTCTTGTTGATGGCTATTTACTCTGTTTACAGATTTTTGCCACTACTAATAATACTATGATTGAGATACACTTAAAATATTTACAGAGTATATAGTATTGTTCATGTGTTTTCCTACCACCCAGGAATCTTGATACTTACACGTTTATCCTTGTAGATAACAGTATTTTGTTATTGCTATAGGAGACAGTAGCAAGGATGGGGCTTCTGAATAGAACCAAATAAATACTTATGTATCTTATATTTAATAGGTATCAATCTACCCATACATATTTATCAATAGACAAAATAACTTACACATAAGCTGCATTTAGACCAGCAATATTTTGAGTATATCTTTTTCTAGAATCACACCCAGAGATTGTGATCTCTGGTGCAAAGCATCATTTTTGATCAAGGAAAGTTACAGCAAGTGCGTCATTTGATCTGCAAAATGAATCCATGCTACTCCTGTTCTGTGATCCCTTGTTTACAGATGAGGAGAGAGAAAGACACTCACACAAGGTCACGCAGCTAAAAAGCGGTAGACTAACCTTCAAGCCCAGATTGTCTGATTTTAGATTCATTTCTCATCCCTCGAGTTTCTGTTGTCGTTTTTGGTCACTGGCTCTGTTCATAGACCTTTCTCAGTCCGACTCACTGAGAATAGAGCCTATCAGAATAGGCTGAGCTGGTATCTGCAACCCTGTCGGCTTAAAGACCTGGCTGCCCAGCCTGCTGCCTGCTCTTCTCCCTTGGGCTCCAGGCCCTGTGGGCCCTGAGGCCCATCGTCAGGCCCCACAGATGCTCGGCACACATTACGCATTCTTCCAACCAAGCTAACCCATTGGCAGGCACCCAAGAACACACAGTCACACATGAGGCTCCCCCAGTCTGCTGAACTTTCTCCAGTTGTGGTCATAAGTAGCCACAGAGGCAGGCATAAAAGCAGGTCCTGGAGACTGGACAAAAGGCATGGTGGGTCGGGTGGGTGGGGCTGTCTTGTACAGTCGGCAACCAGTGACCTCCACTCAAGCCATGCCAAGGAAAACAGAGCCTAGTAAAAATCAAAAGCCTTTTTTCATCTCCCTGCCTTATCTTCTTCACACCCAGAAATGCATTGCTGATACTCTTGAGTCTAAGATTGTTACAGCTATCACTTATTTTGAAAAAAGGCAAATAATAAGTTACAGGAACCTCACATTCATTATCTGCAGCTTCAGGAAACCTTTGAAATGTGGGTTTGATTATTTCTGATTCAGAACATTAAGTAATGTACTCAGGACTACAAGCAAGGGAGAGAATCAGCACGGACTCTGTGCTCCTTTATGTGGGTTCTCATCATAGTCTTTCTGCTTCAACTCGTCATCTGGAGCAATGTTAATAATGATAAAGGATAGGGCGGCACCTGTGGCTCAAGGAGTAAGGCACCAGCCCCATATGCCAAAGGTAGCGGGTTCAAACCCAGCCCTAGCCAAAAACTGAAAATAAATAAATAAATAAATAAAAATAATGATAAAGGCTCTGTGTATTTACGTGAGTGAGTTAGGCACAGTATTGAGTAGTTCACATACACTTTCTCAATTATCCTGACAATAGTCTTAATTTTTTCCACTATGAATTTTTGAAAAAAATATTAGTTTTCTTAAACAGGTAAGAGAATGATGTCTCAGATATCTAAGCCACTAGTCTAAGGTCCTAGAACCAGGACTCCATCGATGACATTTGTGATCAGATGATGTGACCCCAAAGCCCAGCCCTTGATGTTCTGGTCTTCCTAATGCAATTATAACCTCTTCCACTTCTGTGGTTTTCTAGATTTCCTAACAGCAATTGAAAACAATGTCTTTCTCACAGCTCAGACAATATTTAAAGTCTAATAAAAGACTGAATTATCAAATGTATAAATGTGGGTTTTGCCATCAGGAAAATGCTAGTACGATTTATCTTTAAAGCTGCAAGCTTCTCATTTTGTTTCTGTTGACACACCCTAAGGTACCTGGGTTAGAGCTAGCATGTAGAAGTTAATCAGTGAATATTCTTATGGAAGAAATTGGGGAATTAAAATTCACAATTCTTAAAGACAACTTCTAGTCATACCACAGAGGAGAAAGAAAGCACCTCCTGCTATGGAATGAGTGGCCTGTCCCTCTGTCCTTGTTCTCTATCTTCAGCGATGACAACAGCCCTCAGTGAAGCACAGCCAGTCAGAATGAGAAGACAAAAGAATGACCTTCATGGCTCAGCACCTGTGGCTCAATCTGCTAAGGCACCAGTCATATACACCTAAGGTGGCAGGTTTGAATCCAGCCCGGGCCCGCCAAAACAATGATGGCTGCAACCAAAAAATAGCCAGG